>JAPFTC010000020.1:0-224707 GCA_030779165.1 Fusarium sp. MBC 441
TGCCCACCCCAATCGGGCATGACGCCTCGTGGCTGGGAACTTCGGGAAGCTAGCGAGCGGTGATAAAAATAAAAACAAAAGTCGAGCCAAAATGCCCTTGTCTCTCTTTCTCACGTCGGCATTTCCTAGCGCGGAACAAGGTCAGCTTGTTATCGCGCCGAGCCGAAAGGGCCTTTTTTTTTGTAGCAAGATTGTTAGTGGACCACACACGAGCAAAGAAGCCTGCTGATCAGAGTCGCTCGCTGCTCCTTTTGGTAGGCTCGTATTTGATTTCAACTGAACGAGAGAGCCGCGGGGAGAAGGCTGCCCCCGAGGTGGCCTGGGGGAGTGGGCGCATCATGACGAAGAGTTGCGACATGGGACGAAACCTTGTTCTGCTGTCGGGTGAACCGGGAGGGGGTAAACAAAAACAGGTGCATCTCTTATCTGTTGATGGCCAATTGAGGAGAAGATGTGCAGTGAGTGACAGACTGGAGCAAAGTGAAAGGTCGCACAGCTGGCATGGGTTGAGAGACTCTGTGTGAGACGTACAACGAGCTGCAGTAGACAATCTAGACAAGACTCGAAGAGATGACATTGAACGGGTAATATGAAGCCAAGCTTTTGTTCATGCCATCGTCAGCGTGATGCCTCGAACCGACCTGCCGTCAGACCACCATCAGCAAAAAAGGAAAACGAAGAGAAGCCAACAGCGTAGGCCAGCACCAAAGAACCCACTTCCGGGGGGCGCCCACTACGAGGCCACTGCCAGGTTACAGCACATGGTGTGGTTGCAAAAACCCCGCAAGAAGGGTGAGCATGTTCTGTTCCTCCGGGCGTTCCGCAGGCTGTGCAAATGTTGGAGCATGTTGGTGTAATACGAGAAAAGTTGCTGTTTTGGAAAAACAACCGCCGTCTCAAAAACCCCCATCTCTAGAGCTCTAAAAAGGCGGCATCTCCGTTGATCTTTGTTGCACCACAAGCGTTGAGCCACTCCCGCAATCTGAAGCCGGCCATGTCCAAGGTTCAAGCCCATGACATCTTGTAGTCTAATTTCCCAGAACCAAGGAAGATGGAGTTTTTTCAGTTTGACTTTTTTACATATCGATGGCAATTGGCTCGGTATTGAAGATGGTGAAAGATTCAACCTCCGGACCCATCGTGCTACTACGGAAGACGGAATCGAACAAAGTGGATAAGATATCGCGCCAACGGGACATGGTGAAGCATTCATCGCCGATCGAAAATCTCTGATAACACAAAAAGACGTCATCTACTCCTTTTCATCTTCCAAAGACCTCGAGATAATGGGTCTTGGCCCCGAGATTAAGCATTGCCCAGTCTTCCAGGGGGCTCAGACAAGCGTTCACCCCCTGTCTTGCTTCTTCCCCTGTACCTGCGTCGATGGACTCTCCCTTGCGATGGATAGCGTCCCTGTTAGCTTGCATCAGAAGGGGGACCCGCGATAAAGTCTCAAGTTAGTTGAGATTCGGGCTTCAGATTTTTTTGAGTCGAGATGTTAGGGCTTAGACTGGTGCCAACTCATCTTGGGGCTGCGTGACCACGTTGCAGATGCGTACCCGAAAGGGAATTGGAAAGCGGGCTTTTGTTAAACTATTGAATGTAGGGCCCGTAGGGTAATGCAGGTACTGGGAATCAGTTGGCAGTTTTGTGTCCACTTGATTGCATCCATATTGGACCACGGCTGCAGCTTCAGCACGTATGGATTTGACCGCATATCTGACCTCTGTATACCATTACTCATAAAGAGTCAATGTAAAAAAAATTAAAAAATTGTATTAATATAAATAAGTACGAGGACGCGCAATTGTTTCACTCTCAAGATTGTTGAACACATTCCATCTTTGCAACTGCCAGCTTGACAGGCTACCCTGTACTCCAAAAAAATCATTTCGGAAAACAGATCCGTAACGGGAAGCATGGGTCCAGGGGTAAAAAAGACGCACGTACACACACCAGGAATGCGGTGCGACCGACACACACACAGAGATTTTTCATGATCCGGTAGATTGGGAGTCCAGCTAGCAATGTCGAGTGACAGGCCGGGGTCCATCAAATGCCACTTTTCAAAGAAATGAATATCATGTACACGTTTAGAGTATCCCTTCTATAACCCGTCCAACACCTCGCTAAAAACACAGAGGCAACCAACACAAAAGACAAAAACACATCATGCCTGGGTCAACCGCTTCGCCTGCTCATCCATCCTATCCAAATGAAACTTTGTAACCGGACTCGCAACATCCTTAAAAATCTCCTCAATCTGCCCCATGAGCAGCGGCCCCGGATTACAAAGCTGATGATCCAGAGCAGGCTTCCCCCCGACATGCCCAATATCGTGGATCACCAGTCCTGTCATCTTGCGGTGCAGGCCGACGATGCTGTCTGGGACTTCTTCCGCTGAGGGGAGGGGCCAGAGGCCCGCCCGGGCGAGACAAAAGGTCATGGACCCGAGGATCATGGACTCGCAGCGGTGCGGGCCCATCCACTCTGCGTGCCGGCACCATCGCGGCTTTTCGTCCACCACGAGCAGGTTTTCCACCATGTCTCCGAGTACCCCTAGGAGAGATTGTATCGTCTGGAGTCGGATCGCCGAGATTCTTTCTGTAAGTTGTTAGCTGATTCTAAGCTTCACGGGACATTTGTACGCACCAATGATATCAGGCGGCATCCTGAGCTTGTCAAACTCATCCTCAGCCGTCCTTCCCATATCCGACTCCATCAGCATCCTCAGCGCCATCCTCGAGAATGCCTCCTTGCGACCAAACTCCCACGCTACCCAGAGAGCCTTTGCCATACTCACACTCGAATCTCTAACTTCAATCGACGCCATCCACCCATTGATCCACGGCTCGAGCAACCTCGTGGAGTCATAGTAATTCGACAGCACCGCCAGATCGTAAAGCTCATCAAGCGGCATCCTCCTCGGCACCCTGCCGAAATGAGAGTGAGAAATGTTTAAAAAGACCTCCATCGGTGCTGAATCGTCTTCTGGTAATTCCACGACCCATTCCTCGCCTTCGGCAAGTCGGGTTTTGCTCTCGGTGAAATGTCCGTACAGCATGCGCTCAAACACGGGTGACGCCCTAGAAAGCGCACGGGAGCAGGCCGAAAAGAGTTTCTTTTCCCTGCCGACCTTGAGAGTAATGTCTGCGCGGGGGTCAAACTCGATCATGGTTCAGTTGAGAGTAAGAGTAAAAAAGAAATTGAGAGACCTGAAACTTGGGGAGAGGAATGCGTAGATTCTTTTTGAGGTTATTTACTCAACACCGAGTCTGGATCTCGTCGTCTCTCTAATTATAGACGCATCGCCAAGAGAGTGACAGAATGCCAAGACTTCATGACACGAGGCGAAGAGAGTCAAAGGCCTGGGCGGTGCTAAAAAGCCCAGCCTTGCTTGAACAATTCGTCCATTCCAACCCGTGTCAGGAAAATGTTACGACTCGGGCGAAGCCATTTCTACGGGCGAGCCAAGAGTTGGAATGTGCAGACTGTCCCATCTGTAAAAAGCTATTATTAGAAGTAGCTTAATAAGGGGTGGTCACGGCAATGCATCTACCTCGATATGGGTGCTATTGACGATGGATGGATCCTTCAAAACTCCAATCAACAGGCCTCCAAAGTGCGTGCCCACGTTTGTTGAATCTGCTTACACAATTGACCCCGGATATTTTAGAAATAGCCTTACGAGGTTTTAAAAAAGAAATGCATGTAATTGACGTCTACCTTGTCTAAAACCCCAACCAATGTGGACACGAAGCCAAGACCTGGGCATTGTTCATCATCCACTTGTTGAGTCACATGCCCCCCTCAACCCCCTCCGACTGAGTTAAAAATTGTTACTGAAGCAAAATGCAAACCCAAACCCAAGTACACACAGATCCGATAATCTGTTCAATAACATTTTCCCATGTGAAATCTTCTTCAATTACAAGGCGCTCGGTCTGTCGCTTGATTCCGCAACTAGAGGCCTAGGGTAGTTTACCTTCATCTTGAGAGCAACGAACCTTTTAACCAACGGACGCTGAAGTGTTCTTCCATCATATACATCTCTCATCTACATCAACTTAAAACATATTCACATCGAGAAAACATGTCGCCGTCATTGCCCCTCCATTATCGCAGCCTCTGGACCGCCATGAAGTTTCGCAATACAGAATTCGTGATTACGCCACCAATATTCGTAGATATCGTGTCTACAAATACTCTCAAGCACTTTGCCAGATCTCGAACTCAAGATTTCTCTCCTTCTTGGCATTGATGCCCCCCTCGCCATCACCAACACACCAACATGATTAGACAATCCGACATAAAGGCAGGCATCCTTGAAGAGCCTCACACAGACATGGATTGCCATTTCCTGGATCAAGACGAGCTCGAACACCTCGGCCGAAGGCGACCCCTGGTCTTCTCATCCTGGCTCATCGAGATGGGATTCGTCTTTGCCGTCGTCGGATCCCTCATCATGAGTGAGTACGCCATTAGTGGCTTCAACGTCGCCCTGCCGTCGCTCACAAAGACCCTCAACATACCCGACTCGGCAAGGACCTGGCCTGCCGCCGTTCCCAACCTCACCACGTCGGCCTTGCTCATCCCATTTGCCCGCGTCTGTGACCGATATGGGGGTCGTCTCGTCTTTCTGGCCGGTCATCTCTGGCTGCTCATATGGTCCCTCATCTGCGGCTTTAGCCAGAACCTGACCATGCTCATCGTCTGTCGTGCCATGCAAGGAATCGGGTCAGCCGCCTTTCTCCCCGCTAGCCTGGCGTTGCTTGGACAGACGTATAGACCCGGTCCGAGGAAGAACATCGTCTTTAGTATATATGGTGCATTCGGGTGTATTGGCTTCTACTTTGGCATTGTTATTGGCGCTGTGTCGGCCGAGAAACTTGGCTGGCGATGGTTCTTCTGGATCGGGACCTTTTGTAGCCTCCTTATCATCATCGTCGGTCGCCTCTCGATTCCCTCGAACCTCGGCGGCTCGAATCCGGAGGTCAAAATGGACTGGCCTGGACTCTTGACCATTGTGCCCGGCGTCTCGTTGGTGGTGTATGCCATCACTGACAGCGGCCGAGCGCCTCACGGATGGCGAACTTCCTACATCCTCATCACCTATATCCTTGGGATGCTGTTGCTTGTCGCAGCGGTATATGTTCAAGGCTGGGTCTCCAAACATCCATTGCTTCCTGCCGAGCTCTTCCGCCCCAAGTACATGAAGAGGCTTGTCGCATGCCTGTTCATCGAGTATGGCGTATTTGGGTTGTATCTCTTTTATGCTAGCTTTTAGTGAGCCCCTTGTCCATTGTTTGTCGGCTTGGCTAACTACGGATGGTAGTATGGAGGAAGTCCTCAAAGCATCACCTCTCCAAGCAGCCGTGTGGTTCACCCCATTGCCCAGCCTGGGGCTTGTGTTGGCATTGATAAGCGGATTCATTTTGCATCTGGTACCCGGTCGCATCCTGATGATCATTTCAGGCTTCGGGTTCTTCGCTTCTGTCCTGCTGTTTGCTCTCATGCCTGAGACAAGCGGATCAAAGTGGCGTGCGTATTGGTCATACGTCTTCCCGGCCATGCTTTGCTCCACGATTGGTGTAGACATCGTTTTCAACGTGACCAATGTCTTTATCACCACTTCACAGCCTCGAAGACTTCAAGCCGTGGCCGGAGCCCTGTGTAACAGCTTGCTGTATCTGGGCATCGCCTTTTGGTTGGGAGTTAGCGAGCTTGTAGTAGCTGCAACGAAAGAGGTTCAACGAATTGACAAGATGGATCGGCGGCAGCAAAACCAGATCGGCTTCTGGACAGCCACTGGTCTTGCTTCTGTGTCGCTGATTCTGGTCTTCACCATCAAGTTGGGACAGGCGACAGCTGAATTGACGGCGGACGAGAAGATGGAGTTGCAGCAGCGGGAACCCAACAAATGCATCGACTGTGAAGACACGTCGGCGGGAGTGGAGATTGGTTGACGACTCATGACACAAGGAGGATAGTTGGATTAAATGAGTTTATGGAATTTTGACAATGTAAAGGATTGAATGACTATTCATTCGTTAGTTCAGATGTGCCAGAGGTAATGGAACAATGCTTACTGGGTGAAGGCACTGCATCATTGAGGGCCTTGCTTTCCCTCCTCCCAATCCTTGACCGCAGCTGCCAATGCCTGTTTCGCCTGAGCTTGACGTGCGAAGAACGTCGCATTGAAGATGGTGTAAAGAGGGAGGTTGCTGTTGGCGTGATCATCGGCGAACTCGACGACACAGTTCTGACCCTGCGTCTGCTTGGCGATCTTGACAGTCTCGCGGAGCATGTCTCCACCAAGTCCTCGATGCCGATACTTGTTTTTAGTGGTCCATCCCCGGATGAGGGCTTTGCTGTTGCCATTCTTGCGGGACGTCTTGTCAAAGCGAACAATGACGGCGGCGATGATGTCTTTGCCGAAGCGGGCACCAATGACGGTGTCCTCAATACCGTCTTTGTTCTTGAGCCATCCAAGCCAGTCTGTATCCTCAGCGATGCGAATGTATGCGCTCGACAGATAACGGGTTGCGACCAAGTATGTGAGGATGATGCTTGGGTAGGTGATCAGCATGGAGCTAAAGTCGTTACCAACTTTGGCGGCATAATGCGCAACAGCAAGAACAGCTGCAAAGACGGCCAGAGACACTGGGTGAAATATGATGGCCCTCGAGGCAATCTGTCTCTGTTGGGCGACACTGTCTACAACCAGCTTGAGAGCATCCTTCTTCTCGCCAGGATCAGTGAGAACCTCGAGCGACAACGGAGGGGGCTCAGTCGAGCTGACTGCAGGTGCGGACATGGCTATCGGTCGATCGAATCCAAACTTGGTGTGAAGAAAGAATGAGAAAAGAGTCAAGTCGGGCGCATGTCGCAAGGCAGAGCTGAAGACAGTCGGGAGAACAGCACCGATAACCGACAACGCGGCGACCGAGGGGCACAACGAGAGGATATGCTTGTCGGCAAGGTTGCAAAGGAACCAGAGAACCGGCTCGCTAACGGGAGTAAAGCGGCAACACGGTCGTCGCCTCTCGAAGCCGTGATATCCGGGTCTCGAGGTTCTACGAGACGCGTTCTGTGGAGTGCTCGGTGTCCCAAACAGGCAAACTCAATCAGCAACAAGCTTAGTCGCACGAGCACCAGATGGAGCGCTCGGCCTCGGTCACTGAGATATGGTTAAAGCCAATAAAGAAGGGGGTCCAAACGATGCCACCGACGATGCTAGGCATGAGATGCGACAGGCAGATGCGCCTGTACAAGATTCGCTGCATCATGCCAAGGCGGGTCGGAAGCACGCTAATTCCGTGCCGTTTGCCGAGACCCTAGCTCAGCGTGGCTCCTTCCCTGAACATCTCGGGAGGCCCTGCAGCCAAGGCTCTTGGCACCTGGAAGCACGTGGGGAAGGAGCGACCCGTTGATTCGTCTGGGTACCTCGACGTTCTCGAGTGTCTCGTGCCTCATCCTAGACCGAGCATGGTAAGAGACTGAAGCCCCTCGAGGCGCGGCCAAAGGCAGAATTTGGAGATTCGATTGCACATGGAGGACAAAGGAGACTGATGACTGGGCAACTGAGAAGTGGGTAAGAGCGTGATGGGCAGGAGCCATCGGTTCGGACGGATCTGTTTGATGGAACACGCCGTATAATCTGCCAGGCAGTAAGACCGTGTCTACAGCACTCGTTTCATACTTATATCCAAGCTCGTCTTCTGTTGTTTTCTTTTCTTGGCTCTCCTTTCTCGACAGGCGCAAGGTTTCACTTGACTCTTGGACAGAGCTCTCGCTCCTCAAGCATACGAATATCAAAAACACTTGCTTGTGTCTCTTTTTACTTCACCAATCTTTTATTAATATTCCCCCTTATAATACCCTTGCCAACAATGGCTGACGAGGCTCGTGCCCCCGCCGCCGTCGCCAAGACGAGCGGTGGTAACAATGCCTTCCACAACTTCCACAATGACTTTGCTCACATCGCCGACCCTAACGAGCGTCGTCGTCTCGCTCTCGCAGAGATTGACAAGGCTCCCTTTGGCTGGTACCATGTCAGAGCCTGTGTCGTTGCCGGTGTCGGCTTCTTCACTGACTCTTACGACATCTTCTGTGTTTCCATGCTCACAATCATGCTTGGCATCGTCTACTACCCCGGCAAGGGCAAGCTCTCGACCCCCAACGATAACGCCATCAAGCTGTCTACCTCTGCTGGTACCGTTATCGGTCAGCTCGGCTTTGGTATGCTGGCTGATATTGTCGGTCGAAAGCGCATGTACGGTCTTGAGCTTATCGTTATCATCTTTGCTACCCTTGCCCAGGCTCTGACTGCTGGCTCGCCCTCCACCTCCTTGATCGGTCTTATCATCTTCTGGCGTGTCATCATGGGTATCGGTATCGGTGGTGATTATCCTCTTTCTTCCATTATTACTTCCGAGTAAGTTTTATTCCATCTTGTCTTCAATTCCCATACTTACCCCTGACCCTAGGTTTGCTACTACCAAGTGGCGAGGTGCCATGATGGCTGCCGTCTTTGCCATGCAGGGTATTGGCCAGCTCGTCGCTGCTCTCGTCATGATGTTCCTCACCCTCGGTTTCAAGCATGCTCTCGAAGGTGCCCCCGATACCAAGCACTGCACTGGTGACTGCCAGGTCGCCGTTGACAAGATGTGGCGTACCCTGGTCGGTTTCGGTGCCGTTCCCGCTTGCATCGCCCTTTACTGTAAGTGATCAAGTTTCTTGGCTTCCTTCTTGGCATGCATGTCAGTGACATGGGCTAACATCTGGGGAACCCAGACCGTCTCACCATCCCTGAGACCCCCCGCTACACCTTTGATGTCGCCCGCGATGTCGAGAAGGCTGATGAGGATGTCAAGGCCTACATGACTGGCAAGCGTGAGGGTGAGACTGATGAGGTCGCCCGCGCCCAGGTCCAGCAGGGTGCCCGTACCAACCTCCAGGTGCCCAAGGCCAGCTGGGGTGACTTCTTCCGCCACTACAGCAAGCTCAAGAACGCCTCCCTCCTCCTCGGAACTGCTGGTTCATGGTTTTGTCTTGATGTGGCCTTTTATGGTCTCAGCTTGAACAACGGTACCATCCTCAAGGTCATTGGCTACTCCTCCAAGGATGCCCACAACGTCTACGAGTTCCTGTACAACACCGCTGTCGGCAACATCATCATTGTCCTTGCCGGTGCTGTCCCTGGCTACTGGGTTTCTGTCGCTACTATCGATACCCTTGGTCGTAAGACTATCCAGCTTGGCGGCTTCTGCATTCTGACCATTCTCTTCATTGTGAGTTGTTCACCTTGGTGGTGCTACGTGACACTAACATCTCCAGGTTATGGGTTTCGCCTACAACCACATTCCCTCCAACGGCCTGCTCGCCATTTACGTACTTGCCCAGTTCTTCTTTAACTTTGGTATGTCTCTTTTCTCAGCACTTCAAAGACAGTCAACTGACATGACCAGGCCCCAACACCACCACCTTCATTGTTCCCGGTGAGGTCTTCCCTACCCGCTACCGTTCCACCTCCCACGGTATCTCTGCCGCCTCTGGCAAGATCGGTTCCATCATCGGACAGGGTGCCATCTCCATCCTCCGCACCCACGGTGCCACCGACACGAACGAGGCTCCCTGGATGGACCACGTCCTCGAGATCTACGCCCTCTTCATGCTTCTCGGCTGCCTCACCACTCTCCTGATCCCCGAGACTGCCCGCAAGACTCTTGAGGAGCTTAGTGGCGAGGATGACTATGCCAACCCTCGCGACAGCGTCATTGACAACGAGTCTCACAATGGCAAGCCCGAGAGGTCTAGCGTCTAAAAGTATTCGACAAGTATCCTGTCTGTAAGGACAGTTCCGGTGTTACATCGGAAAATTGATCAACTCATATACCTGCACCATAGTCAATCAAGTGCAAGCATCATGTACCTGCCTATATCAACATAGTTAATATATTGTGTCTTTGACAATAATGTCCCGTTCAATGCTGTAGCAGCCATGACTAAACTAGACGACACCAATCACTGTGATTTAGTGGTTGTAATACTGCTCGTTACTGCGGCTGATACTCCCTTTTCAGACCTGTCACAATGATCCCTAACAACACCAATCACCACCCTCGTCTTGGAGCCGAACTTTTTCATTTTCAGCTGATCTGCAGGTCAGCCTTAACCGAGGAGGCTGAAGCTGGGACTCAAGTTCTGATTGGGTTGAAGCCCTGCGTAGATGCCTGTCAGGTTTCCATTTTCCTTTCAACGCCTGGCGCCTGTCGTCTTTTAATTCCTTGCTCACCGGTCCTGAAAGATCAAGGCCAGGCTATCTTGTTTCCCTCACCTCCGAACCCTATTAGCAATGCTTTTACCAACCGCCACAACGATGCTGGGACAAGAAACTCTTCCACTTGATATGCGGGACGAGAAATGTGGGTTTGAGGGTAACTCTGACCTATACGGCCTCGGCATCAGGCTGGGCATCTACATGCAATGGCTGTCTGCCTTTCCAGCAATGACATCGTCTCGTCCTTATAGCATCGGGCCCCTGGCGGACACCTACCTCATTTTCATCTTTGCAATCTTCGTCGCTATTCTACTTTTGACATCAGAGAAAAGACCGACATACGCAGCTGAAATGAGCGTCCTGACCTATATCATCTTTGGCGGCGTCTACACCATCCTCTGGACAAACGCGCCCAGGAGAAAGGTGGCTAGCATGGACGCAGAAACTGTGGCCTGGTATCTCCGTCGGTTCGTGTTTTGTTGTCTCATGGGTGCGAATGCTTGTTACTGGTTTTGGTTCTGGCTCTCTGGCGTTCACGACGACAACTTTCTGGCCACACCTTGCGGCTCGCATGCGTTCTTGTTTGCCAAGGTACCACTGTACAACCGACATGTCACCAACATCTTTACCGCACTGTCTGCAATTCTTACATATGCTATGACGCGCCAAATTATATGGTTGTTGAAAGACCTGCGGGCGTACGTGCTCGGAACGCGAGAACCAGTAAACGAACCAGATCTTATCCAGGAGGTATACAGCAATGCCGAAGACGAGGACAGAATGAGGCGCAAAGCCCAGAAGAAAGCACGGAAAGAGTGAGAGTTTGTTTAATTTGTCTAGTTCTTGCGTAAAATATGTGTGTTTATTAACAGAGCACTCAGCGAATTATATGCCCGCGTGTCGGGATGGTTTGGAAAAATTGCACCTTATTATAGGGCCTGCTCCCTTGTGTACTGCATCCTGGGCATCGAGCTCACACTGTGCTGAAATGGGGTGACGGATGTTTACTCTGTGAGGACGACGGGGCAGCTGATTCCCTTGGCCATTGGTGCCTGTGGACTGGCGCAGTTCCTATACGCGCCTGCTGTAGATGTGAGCCACAAACCTCCTGAGACTGATTAACTATGCCGATTTGATTGTGTAGTATGTTGTGAAGAAAGCGGCAGAACGGGAAGGCAGACAACAGAGGGATACTATAACGGCTTGATACGAGGCCTGTTTTACGTTGAGGTCACGCGAGTTATTTCTTGGTCAAGAATCGTCCATTGTATACGTCGTAGCGTAGGTACTATCGCTTGTTCCATCTATCCCAACCCAAACTGGTATCATTCAAACAATAAAGAAAACAATAAAAGCACCAAGCATCACAGGGACCATTTACTCCTACTTGCCACCGCCAAGAAGTCCCCCAACAGCACCACCGACAGCCTTACCGCCATCGACGACAGTACCAGCTGCGTTGTTCACGGCCGCAGAACCAGGGATGTTCTCGGGCGTGTAACCACCCTTGTCGTCCTTGCCCTGTCGCTCGGCGCGGTTGATGCCCTCCTTGGAGGCCATGTCTCCGACGGGTTGGAGGAGACCGCCTTGGCCGACTTGACCGGTGGCCAGGTTGTTGACGCCGTCTTGGAGAGTATCGACTTGTTCGACGCCCGTTACTTTTGTCTTGTTGAGGTTTTCTAAGCCTGTTAGTCGTGCTTCTTCCTCTTGAGAGAATGGAACGGACCTTTGGTGGCGTAGCTGGCCTTGTTATCCTTTGTGAACCACTTGAGGTACATGTCCTCGACCCAGGGCATCCACTTCTCATACTGATCGTTGTACGTGTTCTTTGCCCACTCCATATTGACGATTTCTGGTGACTTGGCTTCTTGGGAAATTGTCGAAACAAGACTGACGAAAAACAAGTCGAAGACGTTGGTTTTATACCAAGTTGACTTCATGACAAGCTCGTTTATGGTGGGTACGTCATCCGAAACGTCTAAGCGGATTCTCATAGGCTGCACTGCGGCTGATGGTGGTCGAACTGATGCCATCTCGCTGTGGCGCGTGCAAGTGTCATCCTTGCTAAAACCGGTTCTCGTGGCGCGGCGACGTCATATTGGGGGGTCGTGGGGGGGCTTTGGTGCCACACCAAACGGTTCCAGGGTCGGAGAAAAGAGTGGTCTAGAATCGATCGAGTCGTAATCTTGGAATTTGAGGTAATGGATAATTATCTGGTTGGCCTCAGGTTGGGTGGAAAAGAGTCGAGTCTGACGTGGTCCTGGACACTGTTATTAATGCGCCAAGATTCACTCTCTGCGTCACTGGATTTGAGGATTACGCTCGGTCTGCGACAAGAAATAGAATATGAGCCAGTATTCTTCATTAACGTGGTAAGCTGGCTAATGACTGCACTGTACTGTAGTTACTGCTGCACTGCTAAAACACAAGATCGATCATCATGATCGACAAGATGGATCAAACGTCCCTCAAGCTTATTTCTTCTACCCGATAAACCGCCCGTACTTGGACCACTCCTCGTCCCCCCTCAACCTCTCCATATCCACATCCCTCAACGCGATAGCCGCGGTAACCTCCCCGTCCGGCCTCTTTGGTAGCAAGTACATCAAACACTCAAACGGCTCGAACAGAGGCCGCCTGACCGACTCTGGCTTTCCCAGTCCAAAGCCAAAGTCGAGATCGTAGCAATCCACCTTGACCCACGAGCTCAGCATAATGTCTGCTGATGGGTCGGCGCCTGCCGTGAGCGAAAAGATGGACTTGTCTGGTGTGCGGTGGAGTTTTGTCGCAAAGGCTTGTGTGCGGAACTTGAGACGGTCTCGTCCTAGCTCGGAGCGGAAGTTTGATGCTACGGCGCCGAGAGGACCATCTGCAATTTGCTGTAGTGTTCCACTGTGGTATGTCATGTTTTGGAGAAGGCCTGGGTATCCCTTGGGAGCTCCAACCTGAGTGCGTACGTCGACTGCACGAGAAAACTTGGTCTCGGCCGTGGGATCTAGACGGGCGAGACGTGCTCGAGAAACGGACTGCCAGATGAATGCAGTGAGGGCATCGTCGGTCGAGACAAATGGTGTAGATGCGTCCAGTGTGCTTGTTGCTTTGTCCTTGAGCTCGTGAAGTGATTGGTTGCTGAAGGAGAAGAATGCCCAGCTGGCAGGTGCTACCTCTGGGGGAGCCGGTGGGGGTGTTGTAGGAGTTTTGAGGATTTGGTTTTCGAGATGCGAGTCAAGCTCGGCTTCCTCGATGTCCTCCAAGAATGGAACAATTGACTTTCTCTCTAGGCTCATTGTCGAAACCTCTTCTTCTGTGAAGGCCTCATCCCGGCAGGCCTTTGATAGTAAACGAATGAGCTCTCCCTGTCCAGTCATGTCCATAGCACCGTGCTGGCCGTTGACGGTCAAGATAAGACCACCTTCGATAAAGTTGAGTTGAAAGATCAAAACAGGCTCAGGGTTATCAGGTGAGTAGTCGGGCCCTATAGGCAGTGTCTTTCTGGGAGCAATGACATTCTCGTCAAACATGCTCATGGGAAACTGGGCCTTTCTGAGGCCCTCCATGGTGGGCGCAGAGGGATCCTCGCGAAGGTCCTTGACCACGACCGGTGGTGTCTTGTCCAAAGGAATAATCTTGAACGTTCCGGTATTTCCCTCGGTCGCATCAAAGCATTTGACTTGCCCGGCGACCCAAGGGAAGCTTGTCGAGAGTCGCTCAAGACCCTTGTTGAAGGTGTCGACAATGGTGGGGTGAACGGCGGGGTCGGGAACAGGGAAGCACAGGCTGATTTGGGTGTAGATCCTCAGAGCGGGAAGCTGACCGAGGATGTCTAGCTCGAGGGCTAGACTGCTAGTGTCTGGGGTATCCATTGTGAATATGACATTTGATGATGAGTTGTTTGTCAAAGTTGAGGTTGTCCAGAGCCTGGCATTTATTTGTACATGTTGAGAGTTCATGCGCTAGGACGTTTTCGGATTGTGAGGATGAGTCGAAATGTATCGTTGCCGCTTTGGGAATTCAATGTGAGGAGACATGAACCAACACATTTGAGACCTCTTTCACGCCACCCGATTATGCTTGTATATGTAGGATCGGATGCAAAATGAGCAATGACCGGCACACGTATTGGTAGCTGGGTGGAGTTGATTGTCGAACCTCGATCATCACCGTACTTCTGGTTCTGGACTATTCTTCCATACTGCCCTGATCAGTCACGTTCTAATTTGGATATCAGTTGCATGATTTGTGCTGAACAACAGGAGTGGCTCTGCCTTCTTGGGTGGGCTACGAGAAGGGATAAAAAATGACGAGAATATTAATGATTATGTGTTTATGGTATTGGAGCCAATGTTGACCATACCTATTTCATAGTCGTCCACTTTGTCATCGTCGTGTCCGGCTCTCAGCGCCCGAGAAGTCAATGAACTAGCCATGTGATATTGATGTTGATAGGATTGACGTATGCACTTGCTAAAAAACCTAATCAATTCTTGACTGGGTTAAGAGTTTCTTGGACATTGCTTGATAGCTGGGTTTACCCCAGGTAAGAGACGCTGGGTCAGCATGTCGCTTTCAAGCTCACTATCGATATACCCAATGTGCTGCTCACAACGCGCCTATCTACAGTAGATGCCAGAAACTCCTCTCTTTCTGGCTCAAAAAAGTGCTTTATATATTGTAGCCTGATTTAAAAAAAGACATTGCCTTGAACTGGAGACCCTCTCCGTCCAGCGTAGGTTTTGCAGCGCCAAGTCACTCACTGCCTTGGCGTGGCTTACAGTCATCCAAGACTCCAACGAGACAAGCTGCAAGAGTAAGACAAATTGCTTGTTTCAGCCTACCTATTTATCAAACAGAAACCCCATTTATAGCACAGCCTGCTTGAGTAATGCGGCATGTTGGTCGATGGCAGGGCTTATTCGGCGTGAATGGCGCTTCTATTCGACCACAATTGGCCGGTGCGCCTCTTGATGCATTCATCTTGGCAGGGGGTATGAATCCTTCGTCCAATCCGCATGCTTGCAGAAACAGCCTCATCGGACACCCCGCGTCGCCTTGCGTATTCTAATATCCGAATGACAGGTAGGGTCGGAGGGAGCCTGATTTCTTCTTGAAGCAGAATCACGGTCAAGGCTGCCTCGCTATTTTCCCTTCTTCATCTCATCTGCCATCTATTGTTTCAACAGACTTTCAAAGTCTGCGACTGCAACGATGCCTTCCCGAGCCCTTTGGGCTCTTTTGCTTTTCCTGCCTTGTTCTGTCCAGGCCCTGTTTGGTTCAAGTAATGAGACTGATTTCTGGTCAGAGTTTGGCAACAACTTTGCGACCGACCTAGCGCCCATCATTTCTCTCTTCGGAGAGCAAGTCACCAAACAGTTCCTGAGCGA
Organism: Fusarium sp. MBC 441; assembly: GCA_030779165.1. Classification (NCBI taxonomy): domain Eukaryota; kingdom Fungi; phylum Ascomycota; class Sordariomycetes; order Hypocreales; family Nectriaceae; genus Fusarium; species Fusarium sp. MBC 441. The sequence goes on from JAPFTC010000020.1 coordinate 15,664, forward strand.
GTCAACCACCAGTCTCGATACAGTCATCTTCGCCGTCGGCCCTCTTGGAATTATCACCGCCATTGTATCTTGCATCCGAGTCTCCGGTAGCTCGTTCCTCAAGTCGGTGGTTGGACGAGCACGCGAACCGCGCGCGGTCCCAGAGGTTGAACTTTGCTCTTCCACCAGCGAAAGCGTGTGTGAACTATGGTCAAATGGTGGCATCTGCCGAGTGTTTGGTCGCCCAAGGATCCTCGAATTCATCTTTCGTGAGCCGAAAGAGGACGATGACTATTACGCCCGATGCGATCGCCACGGCAAAGAGGAAGAACCGGCAACCTGTGGCATTTTCTTGACTAGAGAAATTCTGAGAATGGCTCCATGCTTATCGGGTCTTGCCACGACAAGCAAAGTACAAGAGCGTGGCTGGAGACCGATTTCCTCCCTAAAAGTCCTTTTCATTCCATTCTCGAATTTAGTCCATCAAACCATCACATGGATGAGAAGAGGAATCAAAAGAGTCTTCAGCGCGGCGACGACCTCACCGCCTGAAGACATAGAGCTATGTAGTCTGAGTCAACCCTACAGAAGGGCGAAACGGGCCAAGTCTGAAGATGGCGTGGCCGAATTCGCCCCCTTTCCGAACCTGGCTCTGAACATTGGGGTGCAAAAGGCACATACATCGATCTTGACACTCTGGCTTGCCGCTGTGTTTGGATTAGCGATACAAGGCAGCTTTTTCTGGTATACGAACTGGGCTACGTGGAAACATCCGAAATTCTACGAGGGAGAAAAGCTTCCGAATGCTCGCCTCTTCTTCGCCCTTACTATTGCTGGGACTGCCTCAATTAATGTTGGAATGGCACTCTGCGCGAAGCTCATCGACCGCAACTCAAAGGAGCAGCGAATTGCCCTTTCACGCGCCAAGGAAACTGAGAAGACTCGGTTGCCTGAGTATCGCATGTTCTGGCTTCAACCTGGCGGTCAACGTATCGGAGACCAGGAATTTGATGCATTCGCATGCAACGAGGTCAAGACAGAATACATTGCATCATGGAACAATAGGAAAGCCCCAGTGCCAATCCTTCTTGTCTGGCTTGGAGTAGGCCTTTCTTTCGTGGGCTGGATGGTTCAGTTCATTGGACTACGTGGACAACATGCTACCGTCTCCCTATACCAACTCTGCTGTACGATAGTCATGTCTACAATAAGGGCTTCCATCCGCAGCTCCCGATCTACTCCACGAAATGAGCTGGAACATCATTCGGAGGAACTTCGAGGACATGAGCTGGACTGGCAAGCATTTCAACTCACTGAATGTTTCCTTCAGGAGAGCCATAGCCCCGACCCAGGCCAGACAACTGAGAGGCCTTCCTCGGATAAGGCTAACCAACGCGTGCCTTTTGATCCTCGGATCGGGGATACTCTCAAAGGCCAATTTTACTGGATCCTTCAAAGTTTCGTGCCGAGGAACATCGCGGTTACTGAAATATCGGGTCGTGACGCAACAATGAAGGTTGGAGACAACGTCGCAGTTGCACTAACTCGGTACAGTCGCATAAGGGAAGAAGCACTAATGGGGTGGATTGAATCAGACAGCTCAGAATTCTTCTCCCTGGCGTGGGATGACGATACCGACCTCGAGAAACTTCTACGCAAAACTGAGGAGCGCAGACCCGGCTCAAGCCCACCAAACATGGTTGCCAAATCGATGCGCATTCGGGCACGGTTGGCGCATTTGACGAAACAACTGCCGTACCAAGCATGGGAGATTGATACTCGAAAGATTGCTTTGCGTCTGAAAAACGCGTTGCAAAAGTCCAGTCAGCTTCTGTATCCGGCACAAGAAGAGTACGTGAGGTCACTCATCTGGTCAACGGGTTGCCACTTGACGGTGGATAAGGACTACCAAGATCCAGACATGCCTATTTGCTTTTGCCTGAGGAACACAGACACTGGCTGGGCCATCGATGGTAACCAGCTTGAGGCTGTCCTGGGGCTGTGGTCGTGGAGCTTCGATCCATACACTCATTCTTGGGGTCAGAACCTCACGGAATGGATCAAGAGGCGACGGAAGAAAAGTATAGTTATTCCTCTAGAGGATACGGGGGCTATCGGCTTTGTCCTTGAACAATGGCGCCTACTGAAGTACGTCGTCGACAGCAAAGCCATATCGCGCGATCTCACCCTTACTAACCTCTCCGTTTCTAACATGATCCTTTTCGACAATGGGAACAAAAATGAACGGAAACGGGATCGATATGAGCTTGATAATGAAAGAGTCCTGTCAACTGATGCAACGAGTTCGCTGCTTCAGCTGATGGCGCAGGATCTATTCACCACCTTTGTTGAAACAATCGGCTCACTTCGTCTCGGCCACCTCGAAAATGTCACTTTCTCAAATAACATCGGGCCGGAAACTACGGAATCCTCTATGGTTGAGGGTATGATTCAATCGCTCGTCTCAGAAGGCCTGGCCACTCCCGACGAGGCTACCATGAGCGTCGTCCCGGCCCTGTGCCCACGATCGGGGGACCTAGGCAGTGCCCAAACGCAGCATCTTCTTCTCTCGCAAGCCATTTTACTCAAGAGAAAACAAAAGTTCAGTGAGAGTCAAGAAGTTGTCAAGACTCTCGCCAAGCTCTCTTCGCCAAAGATCAAAGCAAGGGCTGATGCATTCTTGTATGAGGCGTATCGATCAGAGCTGTGCTGGATGATGCACCAACGCCAAATCTTGACAAATCGAGAGTTCCTTGAGAAAAGAAAGGAAATGTTTGTGGATATGCGCATATTCGAAGTCGCTGATGACGTTCGATGGCTTTCGCATGTCTACATGAACGCAATCGACTGGTTGCTCTGGTCCAACAGCATCACCCCGGCCATTCTTAATGACTACTATAGTTGCAAAGAAGGTTCAGCTTTGAAATCTCTACCGCCTCTTTTCGGGCCCCTGGCACCACTGGATAAGCAAACCCTGGATGATCTGAACCTGGATGGCACTGAGTCCCGGAGGGATGCTTTTGAACTGGCCTTGATTTTCGATCAGCGATACAACCTCAGCGGGTCCGGCGTCCAGGTTCGGAGACAGCTACTCCGATGGGCCATTGAATTGGACTTGACCGGATTGGTTGAAGATCTCTGGCTTGCAGAACGAAACAACCCTTGGGTAGAGAGCGCCTTCAGCGGTGCAAGTGATGAGCTGTTTTGGGCAGCCAGCCTGCGCACTGATTCTCATGACATGATCAACACCATCCAGTTCCTGCTTGAAGTAGTAGAGATGGACCAGCGTGCGCCACTGCAATGCAGAGAAGAGATGGACCAGAGCCGGTGGGAGACCAGTCGAAGGAAGGACTTAATGAAGGCTAAATATGAGCAGGCCTCTAATGTGTTGGGTGCAGCATCTGCTAATCAGAATGGACGGGACGTGATAGAACTACTCGCTTATGATCTGGGCCGGCGGAAAGAGATGGACACAGGATACGTGTGTGAGGCGGTCAAATCAGCTTTAGAACATGGGAGTCTGGAAACACTCGACTGCCTGATGGCCAAGGTTGCTGAGTGGCAACGCCATTCTTGGAACCCCGAATCCGGGTTTCTGCACATCATGGCAGAGTGGGGTCTTAGACAACAGGCCGAGACCATTTTTCAGAGGTGCGGGTGGCATGTCTTTGACCAGGGGAGCCTGGAGTTAGCACTGCAGATGGCCAGTGTCGAACTGCCGAGGGAAAAAGAAAAGAGAGCAAAGAAGGTTTTCAAGGCTAATAGAAACAGACTGGTTGCGCTTCTGAAGGAGGCACAAAAGCAACAAGAGAGAGCAAAGGAGGTTTTCGGAGCTGATAGAAACAGATGGGCTGTGCTTCGTGAGGAGGGCTAAAGGAGAGGACTCAGAGGAGCCCGGCGAATGATTTCTCTGTTCATATCCCTTGCGTGAGAGGACGTACCGGCCTGTTTGGAAGAATGAACTCTTGTATTGACCGAAATGATGTTGATTCTTGATGATCATTTTGTGGTAGAATGCATGGAATCCTTAGAGCTGGTATTTCCCAAGGGCGAAGCCACATGCATCCAAGGACTAGGTGGGTGCCAGAGCGGATTCGTACCGTCGACTTTGGCGTCTAGAAATATGATGGCCAATTTTCCACTCGAGACCTCGGCTTCAGATTATGGTACCATTTATTATTAGAGAGTAAAAACTAGAAACAGAAGACTGGTACTAAAAACACTCAAAAGCAAACCCCTAACGCCCCAGTGCCGTGATCCCAAGTGACAATGATAACCCTGAAAACCCGTATGGCTTTCATAACTCATTTTGCGTATGGCTTTACCGTAGGAGACGTGAAGGTCTAAGCATCTCTATACACTGCTCCCGAATGCAGGTAGGGGAGCTCCCTCCCGGACAAGTGGTGGCGATAAGTGAATCTTCCATCAACACCCTGCTTTCTCCACCAAAGGTTGATAGGTAGCGTCTCAGCCTCGGGCGCGACGGCGCGGTGCTGCTTGTTGAGGCTCATCATGATCAGAGCCCAGACGGCCAGGCCAACCGTCAGACTCCCCTCGCCGCTTGCGCTTCGCGGGATGGCCTGCCACTCAGCTCGATACTGGCCGGTGGAGTCTATTATGAAGCGCACGACGACAACCTCCTTGTCCGTCATGATGAAAGAATAGCGGGTTCCGCTTTCTTTGGCGTAGGTGGCGAGCTGGCGGATGGGGAACACGGCGGCTGACTCCTGGTTCTTGAGACCTTCCGAGGTCCATTGAGATGAAAGACGTGCGCAGCTGACGACGAAGTGGACGCGAGGCTTACTGTCAAGGTAAAAGATGAGGCTGGACTCGTACTTATGTTTTGCACCAGGAAACGTTGTGTCCCGTGAGTGATCGATTGCACTCGCAGAACCTAGCCTGTGACTAAGAAGACGTCTCCCAATAGTCACGGGGCTCTCGAGAATTTTGAGAAGCCAGTCGATGGCGTGATTCTTCATCTCGCCGAGGTTTCTGACCCCCCTGTTGGCGCATAGCCCGCCCATGGCTACTGACGCAGGCTCGTCGAGAAGGCCCCCAAATGCGCCGTAAATGTTGCTCACGCTGAAATCATCCCACTGCCTGACATGACATATTTGGACCTTTTCCCATTTGTCACAATGCATCGGGGCCCGAGTCTGAACGTCGGTCAGAGTGAAGACAGGGCTGGGCAAGGCCAGGATGTTCTGAATCGTCGTCCCGGCCATCTCTGGAGATGGTGATGAGTTGAGCCGAACGCAGAGGGGGCGTGGGGGGTGAAGTAATGTTAAAAACTGCGGAGGCCGTAGGAAGACTTGAGATGAAAAGATTCTCTGGGGCTTCCGATTTGGGACTGAAGGACGATGGATGAGGAAAAGCGTGTTGGGGGGACCTGTTTGGTATTTATGTACTCCTTGGGTAATGCAGAGTATAGCTCCGAATGTGCACCTCCCCACCAACTTGCATCTGGGTTAGAGTAGGAATGAAATCTTCAATCAGGGAATAGAGATGGAAAGAAAACTCTTGGGTAGCCCTGGAAGGTGATGATAGAAGACTGCATGGCGAAAGAGATAAAGGGATGGCTTTGAGCTAGGCTATAGTCACCAAGCCACATCCTAAAGCGACTTGGATACGGATAAGTGACGTGATTCTGGCCGAGACAAAGAGCGTTCAAGTTGACGAAATTAAGAGCTTTGATTACCAAAGTGTGGTAGCGATGTGACGTGAGCTAGCGGGTGAAGGGACAACAAAGAGTTGGGCATGGCGCCAAAGAGGTGGTCAAACGGCCACTTATAGATTCCCAGGTGCTTTCAGGTAGCCAACCAATAAGAGGAGAAAAAGAAAACAATGAGTTATTATGGTGGATGCCTTGGGTTTGTTGTTTTCGTCTTTAGCATCCGTCCGCATCGTGAACGTCTTTGTGCTCGCTCCTCAGCAAGGACAAAGAAAGTTGTGTGGCCGTTTCAGGCGGCACTGATATCAAAGAACTGCAGGCAGGCTTGGATGACTAGTGGCGATATCCTTATAGCTCCAAGCCCCGTTTCTTTCCTTTGAGAAAGACATAAATCTTGCAACTTCCCTAACCTTTTGATTGCTTCACCCATCACCCATCACTCTTGCACACGCAGACGCAATATTGTATCTCTCCACAACCTACTCTTTACTATTATTCTCTATGGAAGACCTAAAGCCTCTGCCGGACCTGGACGGCCCCAAACTGGAACCGTTTGGACACGATATGGTCGCTGATCATGTCGAGTTTGTCGAACTAGTTCACCAGCCAAGCGGCCATGCCCGAATCATCAAGATAAAGATTGGTGACAAGTGCTATGCTCTCAAGATTGTAAGTACACAGACGGGCACGATGGAAGTCAGCCACTGATAGCGAGGCGATAGTTCTTCTGCAAAGATCCCGAGTTTGGCTGGGATGATGCGTATGACACCGGGCCAACTTCTACCATGAGCCGGGAGGATTTCGATAAACACTTTATCCCGTTTGAGAGCGAATGTCGGGCATATGGCAGGCTCAAGGAGCTGAACCGTGAACACCTCGCCGTCAAGGCTCATGGCTACGTAGCCATGCCAGTCACCGAGGCCTTGAGGCAAAAGCTGCGGCTCCTCGAGTCCAAGTACCAATACGGGAAAAAGATTTCTAATATAGAGGAACAAGCCACTCCCCTCATGGGAATCGTAAAGGACTGGGTGGATAGGGTTATAGTTGACCCTAGCTTGGAGTGGGATTATGAACAAGCCGGTGGCGATGAGATTTGTCAGGTACGCCATTTCCCACGCATGCTCAGAGACCTCCACGAGTTTCACGAGAGCGGGATAGTAATCAGGGATCTGGGAATCTGGCAGTATATTAATGGCGTGCTTGTTGACCTGAGCCTGTCTTGGACTATACCTCATCCCTACGGCCCAGGCCGAGGTTGGAAACCCAGGTGGGAATTCCAGAGCTGGGCGGCCGGGGATCTGTACTCATTCCAGGTCAATGTGATTGAGGAATGGCGCAGCAAGATGGATTTCGAGACTGGCGAGGATCTACTCAAGTACAAGGGAATCCCCAGGACCTGCTCGCTCCGGGCATACGAGAGCCTGGAGCGGCCAAGGGATTTGCGGCCTCGACCTGATCGGCAGCGGCCGTTTATGCCTCTCCCAAACACAGAAGGCTACGATCTCGACATGGTCCAGCTTCCTCGACATGACCCGGGAGACTTTGATCCAAGTCGGGTCAAGCGTCAAGCCAACAGGAAGCGCAAGAGAACAGATGAATCCGAAAAGCGGCATAGGGAAATCAAGAAGACCAAGGCGGCCAGGGGCCAGAAGAAGTCCGCTGGTTCCTTGTAAGAACCCGTCTGCGATGCTGCGGATGTCTAAGGGAACATAGAGTAACGATGGTGAGCGGCATGGATGCAGGGGTTGTCAAATTTTGGGACTATTGATGGGACTTGCTTGTATCTAGAACTGCTGTTTTTTTTCTATCGCCTGAGAATTTTATTCATTACAACTATCTCACTACGAGTGCCGAGAACTGTCATGTTTTCTTCTCATGATGCCCAAGTGTTGATACGATGCTCCCTCAGGCCAGGCTGAGATTCTGAGTATACGGACTCACAAATGTGTGCCAGTCGTTCTGCCCTCCCGTCACTACATGGTCGTGCTCCGCCTGCAAGTCTCGCATCCTCCAGACCTTGAGAATGACCGCTTTTGTTCTCTCAATGTTGGCCAAGGACGCGCCGGCCATGGTGTCGAGGGTCTCCAGAACCAGGCGCCTACCGGATGTCTGCGAGCCGGCATCCTCACTACTCGATACGGCGCCGTCGTCTAGAGGATTAAGCTCGACGGCTGCGACAAAGAGAGGAAACAATAGGCCTGCTACGCATCCTTGCTTGACAAGCTCTTGCGTGGATGTGAGAATCTCAACGATGAGCTGCGAGACGGGCCATGTGCTAGGGTCTGCGTCGCGCAGTAGGCAGTGGAAGTAGACCTCTACTGATGACTTTTTGAGCTCAACGCAGCGTCTGAAGGTGTCGTCCAGTGTCTCAATGACAGTCATGTTGGAGCTCACCAATGCGAGCTCCCTCTCCAGCTCTGTAACCTCCCTCTCGAAGCGCTGCTCCGACATGCCGTCTCTGTCCCTCGATCTAGCCAGCTCAGTGATTCGAAAGATGACAGACGCCATCGCCGGGCTGCAGCCCATCCAAGCATCGATATCCTCCGGCTGGTCCGGCTTCTGCCAATATTCCAGACCGAAGAGTGGTGAGTTGCCGCAGGCGGTCCTACTGATGACATCCTGAAATGCAAAGTAACGCTCTGCAAAAGATGCGAGGCTTCCAAACCCAGAATCCTCGGTACCAGGTAGTAAGAGTTGCTTCCTCTTGCGCATAAAGTCTTGACTTGCTCTGAGGTGGATGACCCATCGGTGATCGCAGTTGTCCAATATCTCGTAGAGGCAGAGAAACATCATGGCCGCAGGCACTTGAGGGTCCAAGATGACGTCTGCTGTAATATTGGGAGATTGAATTTTTAGTAACAAGCCTTTTAGAACATTGCCCTTGATCCTCATGGCGGTTCTTGCCCATTGAGGGTCGGCGATGCTTCGATGTCGGGCGGAAAAGGCGAGGACGGACTGGGTGACGAGATCCTGCCCGCTCAACGTGAATAACGGGGCGACGAGGTTCATGAATGGTGATGATAGATGTGGTGATGGTGTTGTGAGGGGACATAGCCGTAGTAGATAATATTGGAAAAGGCTTTGTTCGGATGTGTTGAGGGTGGGATAGAGAGATGGTGAGAGCATCAAGGTTGGATGCGACTGAGGCCAAAAGACGATGGCTGAGCTTGACAGGTCAGCCTGCTCTCTCAGCTCAACCGTCTCATCTCCCAGACCCTGCTCATGATTCGAATCAGGGTCAAAGTCGCTGCAATAGGTATTGATAAAGTGACGAGGCCCGATAGACGGTGAAGCGAGCAAGATGGGAGTATGCCGTGTCTGAGACTGCCTCCTAGGTCGACCTGACGCCGGCGACGACCCCTTACACCACACGCCCTCCCTGCCAAACGACAACCCACGAGCCGCAAACTCGGGTTCCCACTTGAGCTGCAGGTGCCTGCTGCACGCTAGGCCACGGGACACGCAGTTGCGGCACCTGGGCTTGGCCTCGTCGCACTTGACCTTGCGGGAGCGACACGTCTGACAGCCTGAGCGGGTGCGTCTCTGCACGGGGGTAGAGGAGGACGAGGTGGCAGCACGGCGACGGGGCATTATGTTATGGGAATGCGTGGGTGCGTTGAGTGGGCTACCGTGACATGATTGATGTCGAGATTGAGGGAGGGAAAAGCGGGGGATCGTGGTATCGTTGGAGGAGCTTATTTCCGGGCATCCGTTTGATGGGTTAGAATGGTTGGATGGTTTGTTAACAGATAGCGTTAGTCGTTGCGCTTCCTTGTGTTAGCTCCTTGACAGCGCCTTGTTAGTTTGCAAGGACCCCTGAACGTGCCTCGGCTGGACCTTCTAGGCTAAAGAGTGTCGATCGATATGATTCGTAGACATGTTTTTCTCATATCCACTCTACACATGGCTGGAAGGCCATAACTTGCAGTCCTCGGCGAGGAACATGACTCGGGAACTAAAAGGAGTGTGTTTACAATTTGGGTATTTCCTGACTAGCTACGGCTCAAACTATTCTAAACATCTTGAGCTTTGCCTTCGGCGATCCCTCGCTGCTCGCCTCGACTCCCTCAAGCATGGCATGTCCAATCATCTTTCCGTACCTGTGTTTGTCCGACGATGGGGATGGGGTTGGGCAGATGATCATGGGGAATTTGGGGCCCCCGAGCATCACGATCCTCTGACCCACTGCGATGCCATCAACGCCAGGACACGACAGGCCCGTCTTGTCGTTGGAAGTCCGGAATAAGGCCCGTCCTTCACACGTAACGCTTCTTCTGTCTAGGAGGGCCTGCAGCGGGTTCACTTCCTGGTCCCATTTGGGCAACACATGGTCTAGGTTGCGTAACTTGTCCCTTGCTATGTTTGTCAATTCTTCCACCAGGGCGTCATGTTCTGCCGACTTCTCATCTCTGGTTGCCTCGGGTTCAAGTGTGAGTTTGCTCCATCGGTGCTGACAGACTTCATGGAACACTCTTGCGATGCGCAAGATACGAACCACGCAGTCCTGTATCTCCTCATCGTGAACGCCGGTGTAAAGATGGCGAGCCAGGGCGAGGCAGAAAGGTTGCATTTCCGGTAAACTCTCTTGTGCTTCTTCGATTCCGAACAACTGCTGCGCCAAGTCTTCTGTCTCTTGCTGAGTTTGGAACGCGAGGACCTGTAGCTGGGATACCAGGTTCGCGTAGTCAAACATGCAGGAACCTGCAAAGTCTCCAAGAGCTTTATCTCTGAGGAAGGTGAACATGCCGGATAGTCGCATGTTGCGAAAATACAAAGAGGCGTTCTCTGATTCATCGTCTTCGTCCACTAGTAGGTTTTCGTCAATGTCTCGTCTTACCTTGTCGTACTCCTCCTCGAGAATGTTGAACAGGACAGCAACGTCCAACTGGAAGTTTAGCCGGGTACGAGTTGACGCTGCTTGATCGACGCCTGTCAACTGGTCCAGGGCCCAGTAGAAGGAAGAGGAGGGTTGTCTGGCGACGAGGCCAAGCCTGGCAAATGCCGTGGATAGGTCGTTATGCTGGTTGTCAAATCGCCACAGCTCGTTAATCAAGGCGAGGCTGTTATCAGCGGGGAGCAAAGCAATGCTGTTGATTGTGCCGAGATCCCGTCCTTGGATGTGTAGTACCCGACCAACAATTGCACAGTTGATGTGTCCAAGATCCTTGCCGGGGCCTGAGTTATCGGGAGTCGGCTCGAATGCGGGCTTATGAGACCGACAAGAAAAGTCTGGGACCCATGAGGGAGCAACGGGGTCATCGGGGGAAGTGGCTGGTCGAGAAGGGTAGTGCCAGAACATGTCAGACCAGGATTCTACCAGGAGAAGCCATGCGGCCAGTAGTCCAAATGCGTACTCGACACTCTTCCAATAGTCTGGGAGAACTGTTTGGCTGAACACCGGTCCCATGAGATCTCGGACGCCATAAACATAATCCCGCGGGTCTGAGGTAGTTCTGTCCTGTTGCGCATACAGCACAGATGGAAGGATATGGAGGCGAGTCTTTGGCTGGTAAGTACCCTTTCCATTGTCTCTTGGGCGGCGGGGACCTCTGGAGTTGGACCGTTGGGCTAGTTGCTCCAGGACCATGGGAAAGAGATTGTTAAACGCGTATTCCAGGCTCAGGTCTGGGATGCCTCGGTCTTCTAGCTCAGTACGGTGATCGAAAATGTCCTTGCGAAGTCGAACAAGCTCTTCTTGGATCCGAGAGGTGCGAGCTGATAAATCTCCGCAGAACCACAGAGGGTCGCCGTTGGCAAGGTAAAATTCCTGCTGCACCCAGAGTCGCGTCCACCATGGGTTAGAGCAGAACGCGCAGACGGCTTCGACGGCCAGTTGCAAGATACTGCCTGGCTCAGACAAAGGTTCATCTTGGAGATCGATAAGGCGTTTGTCGGCCAAGGCGTCCATGAAGAAGGTGAGAGGTGCAGTGGGAGGCCCGAGAAAGATGACGACGTCGGTGGCCTTGCGATAGATGTCTCCCATGCGAGCTACCTGGTGGGACTTTTCGATCGCGTCTTGTTGGTTGATGCATAGCTGGTCCACCCACAGGATTCGTGAAGTTTCTGCTCGACGGAGATACTTCAGGGCGTCGTGGAGGGTCGAGTTGATTGTGGCCTGACGGTCGTTGACGGTGATGGCATACACTGGCTCAGGAGAGCCTCGTACGTATGAGAGGGCCTCATACTTGGGCAGTTCCGAAAAGTTTCTAGGACATTTGAGGTTGGCGCAAATTGGTGCATCTGGACTTGTTGCAGGCAAGAGCTCCAGGAGGCGCACCGAGTCACAGAACGGGGAAATGTCGAGAGGAACGGTCGAGTAAAGGGAATCTTTCGAGGCGTCCGGCTTATCATCTTTCTTGGGATCCTCGGGGCTGTGGTGTGGAAGTGCTGTATCCTCTCCAAGGGCAAGGTCGAGCAGGCTCTTAACACACTCGATGAAGCGGTCTTCGCGAGCCTGATGCGCCGCCTCGGGCAAGTCGTCAAAGTTGTAGTTGCTGAGATCGTGACCTGGTTCTCGTGTCAGTCATTTGACATGGGTGATCCAAGTCAAGTGCACTCACCTTTGTCTTTCAAGATTTCTTCAGTTCGTGGACGGGTGATCTTCTGGAAACGCTCGATACGTGCCCGAGTGATGGCCTCGTTGATAGTAGCAGGATCATCGCTGGGACCGGCATCGGCCGGCAAGGGCTCAATAGAATCGTTATCCATGTGAGAAGCGTGTCTGTTTCAGTCGTCGAGGATCTCAAGGTTGAAGATGAACAGCCAGCTCCTATGGCGTGAGATGAAACAGGCGATGAGACAGTGAGATTTTGGTGGAGACTGACGGAAAGGGGAATAAGATCGACCCGAGTCAGCATTGTGTTTGAGAGTATGCAGGCTGCTCAGGTGAGGCGTTTGTCTGGCGTGCTTACCAAGGCTGATATTGACTGGCATCTGGTGATGGTGGCTATGAACCAATAGAGTAACTGCGTATGATACAAATAGGATAATTTCATTTTCCATTAGATGAAAAAAGGACAATAGTAAGGATGTCTCAATTGACATGAGTAAATACAGGGGAGAGGAGTCTTCGGCTAAGTGTAATCCTTCCTTGGCATGGGAAGGAATTAACCAGGCAGCAGCACATTCACGTCGAATGCAACGGTACTGCAGAAAGAGTACTGCAGACTGTCACGTGGGTATGAATCGTGTTCAGCGATACGAAAACTCTCTCCAACATCAAGATAAACGTTTAGCAATCAAACAGAAGCAATGTGCGTTTGCAAGCCATGACACAGCCCATGGCCAAGGCGCACAAAGTGGATTTAGTGGCGGTCGTCTCACTATGAATCATTTTCCCAAAACGGAATAGACGAAAAGATAAAAGCACGAGTTGCGCCTTCAAACGAGAGATTCAACACCACACAACAACTTGATCTCCCACAATTAATTCACTACTCACATCACAATGGAGTCTGAATTCCAAATTCCCAAATCGGCTACTGGCCTCCGCGAGATTCCCAGACAGCTTCTCGATCTGAGATCCGATGAAGACATCATTGCCCAGCTTCAAACGTTCCAACCCATTACTTCTGAGAAGAATGTTTGGGCTTTTTGGGACAAGGGTATCGATAGGATGTACCCGAGCTACCGATGCACTGTGCTCAACTGGGTGCGACGCCTTGGACCTTCATGGACTGTGCGCATTGTGGACCTTCTGGATGATTCACCAAACAACATCTACAATTATGTTGGAGAAGAATGGTTTCCTGAGTGTTTTGTCAACAAGACCATGGATGGTAGACATGCTCCTCAGCATGCTGCTGATCTTGTGCGTTTGCCTCTGTTGTTTGAGCACGGTGGTGTCTGGATGGATGTCGGAAATATGCTTCACACACACCTCGATGCTCTCTTCTGGGATGCCCTCATAGCCCCTGGATCGCAATACGAGATGGCTGCGTGGATAATCAGTGGTCAGATTCGAAAGCAATGGGGTAGCTTCGGCAACTACATGCTCGCCGCTAGAAAGGGTTGCAAGTTCATCGAGAACTGGCACAACGGCTACAAAGCGATTTGGCAAGGCCAAACCAATGTCGATGGCGTCCACGCCCATCCTCTCATCAAGGACATCGGACTTGCGGACGGCATGGCTGACTGGGGTATGGAAGACAAGGTCAAGTCCATGAGCGACTACGTTTCTCAGATGCTCATCGGCGACCGCACGCGAAACTTGCACGATATCAGCACCGGCTGGAATGGCCGCGAGTTCTTTGAGAACAAGGTTTTCATGGTTGAGGGTATCTGGAACGGCATCCTCGGCGCCATCAGAACCGACTACGACGGGTACAAACAGGTTGACATGTTTACAACGCGACTTGACGAACCAGATCTGGAGAAGAGAGAAAAGGCCGAGGCGTTTGTTATTGAAATGCTCGAAAAGAGCCACATGTACAAGGTCTACCACAGTTCGGCAGGAGGGCCTCCCGCTCTGGGAGATCTTGTTAAGCAGATTCAGGACTTGGATCATCGCCCAGGTACTTTTGGGGAGATGTATCGATATGGAACAGTGCACTGGGAACCGACGAGGGAGGTGGAACAGTTGGAGCCCCAGAAGAGTGAGGAGGATCTGATTTATGCTACGCCGACGGAATCTGCGGCTCAGGCAGCTTCGAACGGCTATGATGTTACGACTTCACGACTTTAGAGTGGCGTTTTGGGGTCGTGTTAGGCTCGGAACGGCAGGTTAGAATGGAGAATAGACATTGAATCGGTTAGGTACAGGGTTAGTAATTCGGAAAGTACAGTTGATGCTTCTAATGAGGGTTTGAATATCGCCACATTTGTTCTTTACTATCTGCATCTATCCAAATGAAAAGGAAATAACTACATACTCCCTACTGTATTGAGAAAAAGAACAGTCAATGCGAAATACGCCATAAGTCCACACCTCTCTACCCATCACTCCTCTTTGCCCCTAATGCACACCCCTAGCAACAAGCTTACATGGCAAAGAGACAGAAGAGAAGCAGGGTCGCTAAAGTACCAACGAACTGCCATTTTAAAACACACAACTGACCAGCAGAAGAAGGATATCCTGTAGTCGAGCCTGTCGTGGAAGCGGTGGTGTTGGAGCCACATGCGCCTACCACTGAGGGAACAGCGCCACTACCGCGACCGATGGGCACAATCTCTGAGCTGCAGTTGGCAGCTTGCGCGATGTGAATATTCTCATTATCCCAGTCAAAGACGACTAATTCAGTTAGCAAGCTATGCCTTGCAGGGGGCTTATTGACTGACCGTATGCTGCCCTCAGGAAGCTGTCACCAAGAACCTGCTGCTCACCCTCTTTGATTGGCTCAAGACCGACTGCACAAAGACCTTGGGCGGTATACACAAACTCATGAAAGGGAACAGTAATGATCTTATCACCGAAGCCAAAGGTGACACCCCCGTCGTGGTCTCGCACCTTGCAATTAACGAGGTAGAAGCCGAGATCTCTATCCAGCTCGGCGCCTAGATCCTTAAAGATCTGCTCTGCAAGGCCCGCCTGTAGCTTGGAGAATGTGTGGCCACTGTCAAGGTGGACATTGGTGTCTTCCAGAGAGTACTGTCGACGGGTCCCGTTTCCAGCGTCAATTCCAATGGACGAGAGGTTGACCGTGAACCTTGATTCAGGGGTTAGCAGTGGAAACTGGTAGAGTGCATCGTAGCGTATACGCACCTTGTTCCGCCGTCTCGACTCTTGACGACTGGAGTTTTCTTGAGTGTCCCAGAGAATTTGCCTCGATCCAAACCACCGAAAATCAAGGAACCTGCATGCAGTTAGGTCATCAGATGTGGGATAAAGTGGTGTTGATTAGCACTCACCTGTATCATCCGACGCAGATCCAAGGGCAAGGCTATACGCTCTGCTGGCAATAATACTGTCTACCGCCAAAGAATCCAGCACCAAAGCGTAAGGCTCCCTAAAATCGAAAGTGGCGTTAAAGACAGGACCGAGTCCCATGATGCCGACTGGAAGCCCAAGGCTGTTGGATGCAACTCCAAATCTTTGGGTCTTTATCTTTGCACCTGTTTTCATGGTAAGTTTCCGTTCAGTATGTCAGTGCCACTATTGGGAACCTACCGCCCACAGTAACTGCATCTTCGTAGATATCGACAATTGCGCCTATCACTTCTTCGCCCGACCCGTATCCCAGGGTACGAGAGCCAATAGGTCCCTCAACAGAGCTAGAGGCTCCAGGGTCGTAGCGAGGAACGCTTTGGCAGAACTTCTGTTGATCAAAAGCCGTAGGTGCTGAGGAGCAGTTTGCGTTGACCCAGAGGTAGGCAGATCCTGTGTCGACTTGAACAAGAGTCTTTTGCGGTGGGTTTCCGATTTCAACTGTTTTGGAGGTTAGTGATTGATCTGACGTCAGAAATGTCCGTATACTCACTTTCTACAGTGTAGATCCATTGTTCATTGTAGATCTTGGTAGGCACAACGTTGTCAGGAGTTGATCGTTGAACTCGCTTGATCGGATAATCGACAACTTGGGCAGCCTGGGCGAGGAGTAGAGGGGAGATCAAATATTGGAATGCGAAAAAGGCAGTCATGCCTGAGCCGGAACCAAGAACGCGCATCTTGACGAAGATGATGTAGAATGGTTGCTTTGGTGTTGAGAAGAATAGAAGAAGAAGGAGCACGATTCCATTTATACACAATAGCTCGAAACAACTATACACCGTCTTACGCGGCTCATGGCTGAAGATTAATTAGAAGCTATAAAATTAAGGAATCGTGTCGTAGATGAATCCACTGTTGATGAAGATTGCCTCACGTTTGATCCTACTGCGACGGACCATACGAGCCTAGATACGTAATAAGAGATTGTAACAGAAGTCAGCACCCAAAACCTTGTGGCTCAGCCCTGTGACGAGGCTCAGCTTCTCAAAGGTACAAGGGCCAGAACCAGGGCAAGGAGTTTCGCTTTGGGTAGTGGCGTGTTGTGATTCGTCAGTTCGTACGGGCACTGGGGCGAGCTGGGACTTGACAGGGTTGTATAGCTTCACTAGTCTGAGGCTGTGATGTCAACTACCGCAGAAATACCATCTTGTCACAGTGAAAGTGGCTGCAACCAACTGTACCCCCTCTTAAGAAGGTATCGTCCACTCCCAAGAACCCTGATCAAACCCATATACCATCTTGGCCGTCCTCTTGCCACTCTCCAAATACAAACGCACTGTTCGTACTCTCGCTTCTTCAGGGATATCTTGACTGCGCTTGACTTCTTTTCCACTTCGACTTTCCTCAAGTTCCATCAGCTTGATCGCACCCTGAGCTGCTAGTGGAGAGTTCCAAACACCTTCCTGAGACTTGTCTGCAAGCATGATTCCGATTGCCTTTCTGCGTATCGCTGGGTCTCGACATCTTGCTATTATGGAAAAGAGGATTGAAGAAACTCCAATGTCCATGTGGAAAAGAGGCTTGGAAGTTTGATCTGATCCCTTGTCATCAAGACCGGTCGCGATGGCGGCGTTATTGATCATGTTGCCAAATTCAGCCGTAAAGCGATCCCAGAAGCAGGGGTCACCTTGGCCATAGGCATACTTGGCGACATTTATCTCAAGATATTGTCGGTACACTTGCAAGAGTGCAATGGCCCTGCACTCAACATCGCTTATTGGTTTCTCACCAGAGTAGTCCTTGGCTATCAGAGTATCGAATGAATTGCCCCACTGTCTAATCTTGACAGAATGGAACATGAGCTGCTCAGCATCCTGTCCTTTGAGTCCAGGACTGGCTTGCTCTACGATTATGTCTAGAAGCGCCTCTCTTGCTTCGGAAAGGCATCTGAAGGGTGTATCATGGAGAGGATACGTCCCTCCAAACGTATTTTTGAAGGTGATGACAACTTCAGTATCTACATCTCCGGTGAGCTGGCGCAAAGTTAGCACATATTGTTCTCGTTTATGATTGTTTCCTCACCATGTAGATCTGAACGGCAATGCGTTTGAACAAGGCTTTCGCTAGTTGTAGGGTCATGATAGCATCAGAACGAAGCCCAGGGTTGAGGTAGCAGTTTCCGAATTGGTTGACCGAGCAAATGTCAGACTGATATTGTTGAATCATCTTGCTACCGTACTTGAAGAGGGCGATGGCTGATTCAATTTTGCCTTGGAGGACCTTGACGGTGTCAGCATGCATCTGGAAGTGAGAGACTTTGAACTGACCTCGATGCAGACGAATATCAGGCAAGAGAGAATTGGTATGTGTGGCGGTGATGATATCTCATTCGAGGAAGAGATTGATTGTCTGATGGCAAGATTGTAATGACCCAGCCCAAATTTTGAGTCAGACTGTGGGGTTGAGGTGAGCTTGAGATATTGCTCGTGGAATGAAGACAAGGCAATGATCGCGTTCCTAATGCATTCGGTAGACTGGGCCACTTGGAGGATCTTGGTATTCCATAGGTCATCTGGAAAGAAGGTCTGGAGACCGGCAAGAGTCTTTTCCGTAAAGAACTGAAAGGATCTCGCTTGGGGAGTGAGGGCGTAGATGGAGCCAACAGAAGCTGGCAAAATCACGGAATTTGCCAAGTCGGCTCGATAGCCATCGCATTTCCGGCCTGTCGACGTACCTAAAACCGAGTGAGCTACTTGTCAAGATGGGCTTCCGAGTGACGTACATCTCTTGCAGGCTGGACGGGCCTCGTCACACTTGACCTTTCGGACTACCAGACAAATTAGTTGGTCAAATACATGGTGACGAACACAGGGGACCAACTCCTGCATGAAGTGTCAGTCGGCGCAATTGCATCGAGGAGGGTGGGCACTCACTTGCACGTTCCGCACCCCGTCCGGACCTTTGGGGCCCTGTTGCGTTGTCTCTGGCCAGGTTTAACACGCGTCATCTCTGTTTCGCATACGTATTCTAAGCCACCGGCATATGGACGACGTGATCGTGGGGAAGGAACGCGAGGAGAAGAATTGGGTTCCGATGAAGCTGTCGGAGTCAAGATTACCAATGCTCGCTCCCCTTGTCCGTCAGCTTAACCCAGCCAATTAACGCGAAGAGAAGGATTCATAAATGGGGATGCCCGTACGAACGGACCAATGAGAGATCGTAAAGACGTAAGCTAGACTGGGGAAGCCCACCGCTCTGGTCAGACAACCAACTTGACTCAAACATCACACCGACGGCTTTCAGAGAGGCAAGGTCGGCGAGGAACATGGCCAAAGTCAATCACCTTTGTGGCACCTGCGTTTATGCACTCGGTCATCCCCTCGACAATCATGAGCCTGGACCGCACCACTTGACCCTTGACGCTATCCGGCAAGCCGTAGAGGAGGGCTGCTACATATGCTCAGAAGTCTGGAAACTGGACGAGCAGGGTCTTGTTATACGGCGGGACAAAAACAAAGCTGTGGATCATGAGCATGATCTACCTGTAAAATACACAACCGCCTACTTCGGCTGGGATTACGGACTCATTGGCCTTTTCATCGAGGATGATAACATCATGAACCCCGGGGTTTTTCTCATGCCCAAGAGACGTCTGTATCCCGAGTTTGGACAAGATTATAGGAGCTGACTTGGAAATAGTGCCGGAGAAGGTCTATGGACCCTTCCCTCCTCTGGATGACAGAACCTCTTCGCTGCGGAGCCTTGACCAAGCCTCTGACTGGCTGACATCTTGCTGTGTCCGACATCTATCATGCAGCGCGCTATCTAAACGTGAGCCATGGCTCCCCACACGTTTGATAGACGTTGGGTCAGAGGGTGATGACTTTTGGAAGCTCCGTGTCGTTGCTGAAGACGACGTGAATTGGCCTGCCCCCTACATCACCCTCAGTTATCGTTGGGGAACAGAGCCAAGCACCATGCTCCTCAAGTCGAACATGGACGAGTTTCGTCGTGGACAGCCCATCGCCGACCTTCCACAAACGTTCCAAGACCTCATAACCGTTACACGACACTTCTCTCATCGATATGTGTGGATCGATGCTCTCTGCATAATTCAAGACTCGTCCCAAGACTGGGTATCAGAGTCTGTCGTGATGCGAGACGTGTACGCAAACTCCATCTGCACTATCGCTGCCGCGGCGTCTTCGAGCCCCCAGGGAGGGCTATTCCGCTTACGAAAGCCCGAACAAGCGTGTCCTGCGATTGTAAACGTCGCCTATGGGGACGAGGCACCCGAGGACTTTTACATCTGGAGCACAGAATATTGGCAGAGACACTTTGACAGAAGTGAATTACACACAAGAGGATGGATCTTCCAAGAGCGATTTCTGTCCCCGAGAGTTCTTTCCTTTGGACATGATCAAATAATGTGGGAGTGCATGACGGACGACAAATGCGAAGGGTTTCCGGGTGGTATTCCAAATCACGAATCCTACAAGAGCAGTCATGCACTTTCGAAACTGGTAGATCCAGGACGACACGACCAATGGGGTGTGTTCCCAAACTCGCTGTTTCTGACCTGGAGAGTCTTGGTTGAAGAATATTCCAAACGCTCCCTAACTAAGCCTACGGATAAGCTTGTGGCGTTTGCAGGAATAGCAAAACTCTTTCAAGAGAATACGGGCGACGAGTATATCGCCGGCCTCTGGAAGTCCAGGTTCGTCGAAACTCTCAACTGGAGAGTACCCACACCGGGGCCGGCCGCCGTTGACTATATGGCACCCTCCTGGTCTTGGGCATCTGTGCAAAGTGGCATCACGATAGAACACAGACTAACGGCGCGGGCCAAAATAGACCTCGTGTACGTCATGGCTATTGAAACCATAAAGCTGGAATCAGATCCCACAGTCGGAGTATGTTATGGATGCATCAAATGTTATGGGGCCTTGTTCCCAGCACAATGGGACAAGCCACCTGAATCTATTCGCATTTGCTCAGCACCTCACGTCGCAAAGGTTCATCTGGATACATCTCCCGGAAATTGGGATGGAAAAGAGGATCTTTTTCTTCTGCCCATCAGTTTGCACCCCTTCCGTCATGGAATAGAGCGTTGCTTTGCTGACTATCTTATTCTTAAGAGGGATCCCACTGGAGCACCAGATACCTATCAACGAATTGGCCATTGCCGAACTGATCAAGACGTCAAGGGTCTTGATCAAACTTTTACAGCTAAGGACATTGCAAAGGGAATCTTTGAAGAGAAGGATTACGATGACGTTATCTTTGGTGTTACAGCTCACTTCTCGGAGATCAGTATTGTGTGATATCCAGCCAGGATTGCGTAGCGTCAATTGTTTGACTTTCTTGAGTTATATGGGCTTGGTCCATATTCATATCTGAGCGCTAGATATTAGTTCCGGTGGTTCATGAACCGCGATGATAGCTATCATAGAAACATGGAATTTGTTGTCATCATCTGTGACGTGTCTGAGATTATTCTTGTCCCTAAATGAGCCACAGAGTGGGCTTCCTGATCTGACAGCCCTCTAAACTGACTCCGAAGAGAGCACGTATACCAGACGGATTAACACAGCCATCCTCAACAACAAGCAAGCCGTCATCGTATAGGGGTTAGTACATCAGTTTGTGGTCTCGTAAAGCACTGAAAACGCAAGTTCGAGTCTTGCTGACGGCAAAACACCTTCTTTTTGCAATTTGGGATGCGTTCAAGGTTTGGTCGTGCAGAATTATGGCATCATACAACCAGAGGGGATAACTAATACATTTGGTAAGGCCTGGGGAAATTTGTTCTTTCGTACTAGACTACTTGGAAAGTATGCCAGAGGGATAAAAATTTATATTTGCAAGGTCGTAGTGGTGCGGTGGTTGTGAACAATAAAGTCATTACATGTTTTATTTCCATTAAAACTAATCCCTTGGCGGGATATCTCCATTAGTCGGTAAGACAGTTGACTCGTATATCGCCAAGCAAGCTTGGCTATACCTCTAAAGAAAGGGTTAAAACTTAACTAAGATCGCGTATCTAGCTATGCCAAGCGAAAGCAGAATTATGCGTTACTTGGGATTGGGAAGAAAGACCAATGCTGGTGCTCTGGTCGTCACCAAAGCGAGATCGTTGAATACAGGCTGATTAAAATCACTTCGGAATACACGGCAATTCCATGCAAAACACTTCTTTAGCATATGTAGGATATCTCATATATGTGTAGCAGCTCAAGCAGTTCCATCATTATATCTCGCAAACAGCATCGCTCTACGCTTCCAAACACTCGACATCTTTTTCCTTCGTACAATTCCATGAGAGACATTTCCAAGAGGAAAGTTCCAAGTACCAAAGCAATACAGTCTAGTCAAATTAACCATGTGTGGGTCGGGCAGCGGCGTTCAGCTCAACGGGGGACGTCTTCTCAAGACCATGAGTAGGAATGTGGTCAGGCGTCCTGGAGCCAGACTTCTCATCGCTGTTGCTGTCGTTGCCGTTCTCGCGGTTGAGCTGGGCCTCAATCTGAGCGACCTTGCTTCGGCGCCAGATCTTGTCGTCGAAGAATCGGAGGACAGCAAGGGCGAGACCGACGCTGAGAACGACGATGTTGATGGTGAAGCCACGGCGGTACTTGGGCTTGTCGTCGGATCGGAAGATCTGGGCACCGTAGATACCGGCGATGTTTGCACCCATAATGACCCTGTCATTGCATTAGTAGGTGCGGAATAAAAGAGTGGTTGAGAGATACTCACATGGCCATGGCAAGGGCTCGTTCCTCAGAGTCGTCGCAAGCAAGCGACATCCAAGCAATGTTGAGAGGATGCGAAAAGGTACCAAAGGTCTGAGTCCAGACAACACCAAAGTAGCTGACACCTCGGATGCTGAGCTCAGTAAAGATGCGGTTAAAGACGTAACCGAGCAAATGCATGCTCAGGCCAGCCATGACAGTCTCAGGTCGCTTGTTGCTGTGGAGTGTCAGTGAATGCAAATGCTTGTATAGCGGCGGGAGTACTCACAAGTGATCAGAGACATAGCTGAAAGTCCAGGAGACGGGAATCTGAAGGAAGAGACCGACGGAGGCCAAGGCGTTGCTAGTGAGGCCAGCGAAACCGAAACTCTTGACAATAGAAGGCGAGTAGGTATCAAAAGCACGCTGAGGACCGTTGTTGGCAAGGGTGATGATGACGTGAACCCAGAGACGCCAGTTAGAGAACTAAAATGTCAGTTACATGTTGCAGCATGGTGGAGATGGTACTCACAGCCTTCTTGAAAGCGGTCAGACCAATCTTCTTCTTCTTCTTGCCCTTCATGGGGTCATCAAGGAGAACACGGGTCTGCAGAATGTGCAGCTCCCTCTCAGTGAAAAAGCTAACATTAGGCAAGAAAGTGCTGCGAGGGTTCTTGAACGAGTCGGGGAGGCAGAAACCGAGGATGAAGCCGCTCAGGACGGTAAAGCCACCCATGAGAACAAACAGCCAGAACCAACCAGACTTGTCGCCAACGCCACGCATGTGCAGGATACCGTAGGCCAGAAGCTTGGAGGAAGCCTGACCAAACTGGTTGCCGAAGTAGAAGAACATGACACGCTTGGCGGTTTCCTTGCGGGTGTACCAGGTCGAGAGAGTCCAGAGACCACCGGGGATGAAGCCAGACTCGGTAATACCGAGGAGGAATCGAGTCGCGATGAAGGAGCCATAGTTGTTCTGGAAAGCCTGGAAGGTACTGACGGTACCGAAGAGGAAGAGCTGAAGGGTCAACCACTTGCCGGGGCCGACACGGTAGAGGATCATGTTGGAAGGGATCTCGAAGAGCACGATGCCCAGCGACAGCATCTGCTGGCCGACGTTGAACTGGTTCTGGGTGACGCCGACATCCTCCATGAAGTTGTCGGTGATGGCATTGGCAATGTTTCCTCGATCGAGCTCTGCATTGTAGAGGTTAGAAGGTGTTGGAGTGGTGACGTGGAGGGCTGATGCTCACGAAGGCAGAAGAAGCCAAGGGTAAGGAGGGGCATGATGATAAGGTCGAGCCTGGATTCAACCACTGTTAGCTTTTGCCGACGGTCCAGCGACGATCCGATGCATGAACGTACTTGCGCTTGGCCTTGCGCTCCTCCTGTGGACTCCAATCATTGCGGAGTGTGAGAGCCTCCTCGTCGTCCCTGGGGAGGGAGAACTGGTTAGGGTCCGAGTTTTCGAGCTTGCCCATGATTACCGATTGAATGGTTTGCAAGTGTGTGTCTTGGATGCAACGAAAAAGGTTCTTTCGAAAGGTTCTCTGTCGCCCTTTTCAAGACTTTGGCAGCTATCGCCAAGGCTCACTGCCAAGCCTTCTCGCCAAGACGCCTGGGTGCAAAGTGCGTCGGTTCGGTCTGGATTTGGTCTGGGCGGGGGATGGTGACATGGCAGAATTCGAGCACGCAATACCAGCAAGTGCCGGGTGCACCACGTCTTGATAGGATGGGCTTCAAGGTTCTGCTGAAAAGGCTAGTGGTGCGCAGGCCAAGACGCCGTCCCCTCCACTCGCCATTACCGCCTCCGATTTGTTGCCCGTGGGGGGAAAGAGAGCAACTATGAGAATTAAATGACTCATGGGTAGAGGGAAAGCTCCAATCGTTCAAGGTTTCATCCTACGATCTCCCCGACGAGGCGTCGCGAGAGGGTGGGCAGGAAGAGAAACCTCAGATCAACTCCCCGCTGGACTCCCCGTGAAAGTTCCCTACCTTGGGGGGACCAGACTCCCCGACAGCTGGATCTGCAGCACGCGCCCGTGAAGAGACCAGCTCTGCCAAGCGAAATAACGCTGGTTTGGAGCGCCACGCGCGGGGAGTCCAGTCGCACCAAATGTCTCTCCAGTAGAGAGATTGCCACCCAAGGTCAGGCTCAGATGATCTCCCCGGTGTCACTACCGCGACAAGAGAAGGAAAACCAAGCAACGATCGAACCATGGCCTGCTGAAATGGTCGTGGTGCAGCTGGTTCGTCCACTCGTCCGGGATCTTTCACGGTGGAATAAGCTTAAGGATTAGCTTATTGGCTTTATTTTTGAGCTTTATTCTGTGGGGACCCAGTCTTTCCATCCTGCGGGCAAGGGGAGTCCCTCGCCTGTTAGCGCCGGAATGGTCGGTCGTTTTCCACGAGTTCCGGAGCATGACGAAATGCTCTTGCTGATGAGATGATGGGCTCGAAGGAGAAAGAGATCGTCGTTACTTCGGTCGTATCCGTGAGTAATGAAACGCTCCCAGAAGCCGTTGCGACCTGTCAAGCACCGTTGGAGACGCCGACTACCCACGTCGAGATACCGAATTATTCCCACACACGGTTCCATAGCTCGAGAAGCTTGCGTGTCCCACGAGACGAGCTGGGGTATCCCCCTCAAGTCAACTCCCCGCCCGACAGTCCGTCCCCTTTTCCCTCGTACCATGACCTTTCCCCCATGTCATCTTCGGATGTCGCCATTTCAGCCTCAAATCTACAAGACCATCTCCCTGCCTGAATCTAACGCGACCGGCCCTAGCTGCCCGAACCGGCAGGCCAGTGTCTCATAGCTAATGCAATGTGACCCCCAAAGCGAGGTTAGCAAATCACCACAAACGTTGAGGTAATCCGTCACCCACCCCACGCATGTTTTTTGCTAGCGAGGACTTGAGCCAAGCCTCCCAGGTGGGCTAGAGAGTCGAGACTCGACGGGCCGGTGGGCGGTTGGTTTTTGGAAAAGAGAAAAGAGGCTTCAACGGGGAGTTGGAGGTGTGTTTAAACGGGCTGTCAACGTGGCGCTAGTGCGCAACGCGCGGCGCTGGATCAAATTCGTCAATGGCTCTCGTGGACTCAACGTGGTCTTGTTTTTCAGCTCGGTAAAGCCACATTTTGGAGTTGATAGCCTTGGCTCAGCCTTGGAGTTGGTCTCGTGGTCGTTGCCTACCCTAGGGCGGTATACTCAAGACAGCGCTGGGTGGCTTCTGACTACAGACAATCACTCCAATAGTCTATGAATATCTTGCCACTGATCTACATATTCGCAATATCTATAGCCTCAAAGATCAGTATGATCTCAAGCACTAGATCGCGGCTGAAAGATGCAGCTGTCACCATCTGAATGAGGCCTCCACTTTGAAGCGACTTCCAACAGCGACGATCCGTCGCTCGATCTCGACTCCTGATCTCGACCCTCATTCCTGCCCAGCCGGCATTAGCTTCACGAATTAACGAATCCACTCGCCATGCAAAAAAGCAAACGTCGCCCCCCCTAAATCGTTGTGGCGGGCCCAGTGTCTGAACATGTCAGCACGCGAGCGGCGGGAACGCATGCAACCCGCAGTCCGAGCTCCTGGGTTAAGCATAACCAACAATCTGTCACACTCTCAAGGGGGGGGGGATTCGGAAAGTGGGCTTTTGTCTTGTGACATGGTTTGTTGTTGTGGACAGGCCAACCAAGAGGGTCGGAATTGGTGGCACCGAGGACGCGGATTGCGCCATAGCCCCGGGATCTGAATGCGCGCACTTGGGGGAACGGCAGCGCCGGGGCTACGCGTCTCGGTGAACCCGATTGAGCTTTTGAATTGTCATCTGGAGATTCTAGAGCGTAGTCGAGTAGGCTAATCTCCACGGGAGTTGCCGGCATTTCAGAATTGCTTCTTTGATGATGGATAAGATAGGTTCGAGACATTCACGACATGACGATCTGGAATTTCCTTCCAAGATGGGAGGTCCGAACTTCATCGGAATACGTGATTTACGGCAGGAATATCGTTATTGTTTGGTATTCGTCCAAAACCGGGCCTTGCTGGCCTCATAATTACTGTCTACCAACCAACTCTCAGGGGGGAAATTTAGACAAAGGCTTTGCCTTTTTGAAATGATAGCAAACCTGTTCGGTTTGCTTCATGCTTTATCTATCATCATGAATTTAGTTGCAACCGCTGGTAGGCCTCCCATCCTCCCTGGATTAGAGCGTCTCATCTGGCTGGATTTCGCCATCCAAGCCCAAGTTGATGACATCGCGGAAAGCCAAACAGTATCCCCGGGTCAACGCCTGACAGGTCATTACCGAATTTTCTGGCCAATATTTACCCTTCAATGACAACACCTGGCGATCCTGTCAATCTTGAATCGGTTCTGATATCGTGTGCGATCCCTGAAATGACGACCGTTGTTGGTTTTGCGCGCCACTCACGTCTTTCAGTTCGATCTTGTGCCCCTGTAGGATCTCGCTTACTGTCTCGCTCCGGAAGATTGGTAACCGTCGGAAATTTCCATTGCTTGCTGTACTCTAATTTCACTTCTCGCCCCCAAACCAGAGAGCGCCGAAAGGGCTCGGTAAACCCCTAAGCTAAGGGCCTCAACTCAAGGGTAAGTCAGAACGAAAAACGCGGAAAGATGGAGATTTTCTTGATAGCCGGGAAAGAGGTGTATAGCGTAGGGTAGCGCATTTGTTACGGAGTGCATGGTCTTGGGGCTCGGTGATCAGCTTGCCGAGGCAGCTGAGCGATGTCGATAAGAGGTTCGGCAGAATAGAACCAAATGACGCGTTTGGGTTGAATGAGAAATAGATCTCACTCCAAATGATGATCTTAATTGTTGATTGAACGGTACAACTAGAGGGAATGGCGCCTATACGTGTGCTTTTATTCAAGTGTCTTTGTGACTGACAGAGGACCCGGGCGTGTCGGGCATTCACAACACCATTTATCCGACTTTACTATGCTACCGCCATTACTTCCCAACCGTCTTGTAGATATTGTTGTAACCTTGAAGAGACTTTTCCTCCAACGCAGCAAAATCTTGCCCTCTGAACCTCTCTGGGTCAAGAGCCTCCTTGGTCTGCTGATCCACTTCTAACCCATCAATCAACCTTGCTAAGAACTTTGCTGTACCAGCAGCCTGAGTAACCCAGATGGCAACGCCCATGTGGAGGCCTGGCAGAGAAGTCACTTTTCCCGCCAACGGCATGTTATCTGGCGTCATGGAAAAGATGCCGTTAAAGCTTTCCCCGTCCTTGAACTCCTCTGTGGCGGCTGGTGGAAGCAGACCTGTGGCGAACTTCAATGGCTGCTTAAAGTCCTGGATCCACTCTCCGATGGCAGTGTTGTTGGTTGCCTTGCACTTGACGGGTTCGTGATGATAGCTGCCGATGCCGTATCTTTCGCCATGATCTCTGGCGTAGACGTGATGCTCTGGCCATCGAACGAATGGGAGTTTTCGAGAGTTCTTGGCTCTTGTCTTGCCGTACATGTATGGATGTCCGACGGGAATGACTGGTACTGGGAAGTCGAGGTCTTTGTCGAGATCCTGGGCCCAAATGCCGGTAGTGAGAATAACCTTGTCGGCGTCCAATCTTTCAGCCGAGTCTTGGCCAAGCTCAATGCCGGTGACGCGACCTTTGGAAATGACGAGCTTCTTCACCTCGCCTGACACAAATTGTACTCCAGACTTTTTTGCCTCTTCTTGATAGAATGAAGTGATTCTGCCAGCATTTGCGGTACCGTCACTGGAAAAGAAGACTGCTGCGCCTGGTCCCGTCTCGTTGACCAGCTCCGGCGCGAGATTGTGTGCTTCCTCAATGCTCAGCATCTTAGCAGAAAGACCCAGTTTTGCGGCATCTGCGCATCGAGACTTGAGCCGTTCGATTCCATCAGGCCCAAAGGCCACCTCCAATCCACCCACAGTGTCGAAGCCACCGGGAATTTTGGTGTACTCTGCCACAGTATCAATGGCGAGTTTGGAGAGGACCTCGGACTCGTTGAACTGGCCGACAAAGCCAGGTGCATGGCCAGTTGATCCTAGAAGGGGGCTGAAAGAACGATCGATAATTTTGATGTTGCGGCGTGTGGGGGACTGAGACAAGAAGTACGCCAAGGCGGAGCCGACAATGCCAGCACCGACAATGACGACTGTTTCTGGGGAATCAGACATGATGAAATAAGCTGAAGAATGGTGATGCAAGAGATTGCGAGAAACTATCGTTAAATGGCGACATGATGGCTAAATATCTACATTCTCAACTCAGCTGAATTAAGCAATGACGCCCATCGAGAGACAAGATCCAATGTCTAATCATTGCAAGGGCGTGCAATTGTAAGTGTGTAGCCAATCAACGAGGATATCCCATCCTCGGCTTATCGACAAGACCCGCCGAACGACTCCGTCACGATGGGTCAAGGCTCCGCAAGGTCCACCCTGGACCAGCTGTCAATACGCCTTTGTCGTTGAAGGTATGGTACGATGAATGGTAAAAGGCGTTGCTGGTCATCTAACAAAGTAAATCCTAACAAGGGCTTGAAGCCAAGCTGAAGCACCAGAAATTGTCAGGTGAATAATATGGACTTTGCCAAAAACAACTCGTCTCAGATCATTCTGTCTTCTTCAAAGTCTCTCGGTGACGAAGCATCCACTTAACAGACTCCACAAGCACAGCATCATGATCCGACACCGGCTTAAACCCAAGCCGCTCCCTCGCCTTCTCAATACTATACGTGTGCGTATCAAGGCAATATTCAAGAGAGACCCTCCGCAGTTCGACAGGAGGCTTGATCATGTTGAGCGTAAAGATCCAGAGGGCCCATTCAACAACATTGACTGCCACGACCATAGCCCAAGCAGGGAGAATGGTGAGATTCTTCAGCTCGTCTTGACCTAGTGCAGTCTTCCAGATCAGCTTGATGTGATGCCAGAATGGCTTCGGGACTCCATCGGATATGTTGAAACCCTCTCCGTCCACCTTGCCTGCTGCACGACTCGGGTCGAGCAGGGCTTTTGCTGCAAGGACGTGGGCAATACTTGAGTTATCGGCTGAGACAACTTCCATAACGTTCTCGCCTGAGCCAACTTGGACAAGATTCTTGCTGCCCTCGCACATGTCAAGAACCTCAACCATGCCCTGAATATGCCTCTCGCCATACGCATGGCCAAGACGGAGTGTGACTGTGCGTAAATGAGGACTATTTGCTTCGCGAACCAAACGATCCGCAATCGCCTTGGTCCGATTGTACTCGTTGGATTTGTCAGAAGCCGCCCACAGCTCGTGAGATTCGACAACATCCAAGTACGGCGGATTAGTGTAGATATCGACACTGGAAGTGTAGACAAATGCCCGAACCGATTCACTCTCAGCAGCAACGGTGAGAAGCACCTCTGTCCCTTTGACATTTGTGTCGAAGAATTCACCCTCTCTCGAAGCGGGTAGCGAGGCAATAGGCGAGGCGATGTGGAAAATGACACTGGGTTTGATCTTGGCGATGAGCGAGCGAAGCAACTCGCTGTCTGTGATGCTGCCACGGGTATAGGTAACCTTCCCGTGCTGGTTCTTGCTGATGTCGCGGTCTACCACATAGACATCACCGCTTTCGTTGTCGGCGACTAGGTGACGGACGAGATGATATCCCAAGAAGCCACAGCCTCCCACCACGAGAGTGGTGCCGAGGAGAGGTGCTGATGAGGTCTTTTGCGGGGTCATCTTGATGTGATCAGCAAGGGTTTCATGTGAGATGAGAGGGTGAGATTGCAGCTTAATATGCGGCACCTAACTCCGACGGACACGGCACTAGTCAGCAAGGCAGTGCAAGCGAAAGCGAGTTCTTGTGCAGCATGATTACTCATCCGTAAGACCTGTCTGCAATTGTCTCTGTTGGTAAAGTTAGTTCATTGGAGATATCTAGGGCGAAAGAGCGCATCTAGTTTGGTGATGTTGCGAATCTGTCACCATGTCTTGGCTCAGTTATCGCATCTATGGCTGGGCTTCAATTCTAACAAAGAACAGACTCGATAGCCGATAGACGTGGGACTATGTTCATGGATTAAATGAGAGATGCACTCGCCGAATCATATACGGAGCGACGGCCAACAGAGCAAGATCATTGTGGTGGATCGGTGGTCTGATCTCCCCTTGCAGACATTGTATTCATTCTAATTACGGCCCTATCCTTTATATATTTTATCTAGAAATAACTATATCTATCTATGCCAAGTTGTAGTCAAAGGAAAACTATCTAATGTCAATAACTAATAGAAAGCACGGCCTCCTACAGATTGAAGTAGTAGAGTGCTGGTGAAGAGAAAAAGACATGGGAAAGATTTGAGCAAACGAGGCAAGCCATGAAAGTACAGTGGCCCCAGAAAATTACCCCTCTATGCACCTTTATTTGGACTCGGCCTTCTTGGTAGCCTTGGTCCTCAGCTTCATCATGAGGAAAACGAGTCCGTAGATGCCAACCACAAAGACAACAACAATGCCCGCGTTCCTCCATCCGTAATCTTTGCCGTCGAGGTTCAGCGTACGCAGATAATCCCCGCCTTCGGTGTACTGACACACGCGGCAAGCAGCGGTCGCATCTGGGTTCAGGAGGTTGGTAGCTGCACCGGCACCTTGCTGGTAGCTGGCAAGGTATTCACCGCAGGTCTGGTTGGGAGCCGGGTCGAATACTGCGAGTTCGTCGGGCTTGCAGTGGACGGGCTTATCCCAGGTGGTAAAGACAAGCAGGGAACTCATTAGGTAGTTGAAAGGGTCGATATAGTACATCCTGCGAAACAACACTGTCAGTCTCAAGTTCCATACAAAAGCTCCAAGGTTGCTCACCAGTATCTCCAGAATGGCTCGATTTGACTGTAGGGAATCATGACGCCGCAGAACGAAACTAGAGTCGTGATGACTAGCGGGTTGACGAGAGATGCAAAGACGGCATTGGGGGTATAAGCGGCGATCATCTGCCCAATGCCCGTGTATAGACATTCGTACATGACCTTGAAAACTGTCAGCTGCGCTCAAAGGACTGACCTCAGAAATAGGGTCGACTTACCACCACAAAGAACACACTGCCCGCGTGCTCTGCCGCTGTAGGAAGGCCACAGGTAAAGTACCAGCAGACGTAGTAAAGCAGTGCACAGGCAAGCAAGTAGGGCAGCTCCGAGACTATCAGGCCGGTGACGAAGGGAGCCCAATGGTACATCTTGCTCTTCTTCTCGCGTGCCTCGTAGATATCGCGCCGGTCAATGAAGAGGGGCTGGAGCTGCGAAATAACACCCGGCGCAACAAAGATGAAGTTGAAGACGGTAAAGAGGTTCTGTTGAAGGTCCGTAAGACTGTCCCCGATCATCCAAAACGTGAAGCCATTCAGCAGAGCCAGGCTGATGTGCATGGCAAACTTGTTGTCGACGTATTCGGTATTTCGGAAAAGCGAGATGTTCATGCGGTGCGTCACAAGTTTAATCTGCGTCCACATGGAAGCCGCAAACTCGTTCTCGTCATGTTCCACACCTGAGGGACCCGCGGCCGCTTCAGCAACCATATGGTCAAGGTCCTTGAAGAGCTGGGCGTGTTCCGGCGACTGCAACCAGATCTGATTCCAATCTTGATCAAAGGAAGGACCCCCGTTCCCTGACACCACGTCGATCATGTGCTCGGCTGGGTTTGCTTCAGGCGGGCAAGGAGCTCCATAACGACCAAAGTATTCCTTGATGGTGTTGGCGTTCTGGCCAATATCACCAAAGTACACAGTCTTTCCGCCTTTCGCGAGCAACAGGAGCGTATCAAATTGCGCAAACAGCTGTGCCGACGGCTGGTGGATGGTTACCAAGATGGCTTGTCCGGCTTCTGTGAGTTTCCTCAGAAAGCGCATGGTATTATACGCAGCTTGGCCGTCGAGTCCAGATGTCGGTTCGTCAAGGAAGATCAGGATGCTCGGTTTCGCTACCAATTCGACAGCAATAGTAAGACGCTTGCGTTGCTCAACCGAGAGACCATTGCCTGGTCGACCCACCAACGTATGTTCGAGGTCGTTTAGTTCCAGGAGGTCCACAATAGTGTCGACATATCGTAACTTCTCTTCAGTGGGTACATCGCGAGGCTGGCGCAAAAGGGCTGAAAATTCCAGAGCTTCGCGGACGGTTGCCAGAGGCTCATGGATATCCAGCTGTTCGACATAGCCGGCAGAACGCTGAAACGAAAAGGGGATAGGACGACCATCAACCAAGACTGACCCATGAATCGTCCCTTCGGTTTTCCGTTGCGCGAGGACATCTAGGAGCGTTGTCTTGCCGGCACCAGAGGAACCCATCAAAGCCCCTAGCATACCCGGTTTAACATAGCCCTGCACGTTGTCAAGAAGGACGCGGTCGCCGTCGGGGGTTTTGACAGTATAAGTCAGGCCTTTCCAGGTGAAGATGCTCCGGTTGCTGATGAGGTTGTTGTCGAGGTTCGTGTCTGATGTCTCGGATCCAGGGTCGACTTGCGGCCTCTTCTCTGTAGCGCGCGTCTCCTCGTCCCCGGATGAAAACAGGTGCTTCGACTTGTGGTGTTGTTCCCGAGGAATAAGGAGCTGGCGACCGCCTTCGCCAACCTGCTTCCACCGGGAAGTGAAGAAGATGGTGAGCCCGACGAATAGCACCCACCAAGCGCAGTTGATGCCAAAGTTGCGCCAGATATGGCTATGGCTGAAGGACATGTGTGCGAGGTATTCATCGCCTGTGACACTCGTGGCCCCAGGTAACGCACCGCCAACACCAGCACAGGCCTGTCCGCCGCTTCCTCCGTCGTATCCAGGACCGCTGGGAATCATGTTTGGACCAACGCAAGGAAGGTCTTGACCATGGAATTCGTTTCCGAGAAGAGCTTCAAATCCATATGCCATGGGGTTAATCCAGAAGATCCAACTCAGCCATGGATGCATCTCGGGCTTGATGATCATATAGCCCATATAGACAAACAAGGCGACGATGGAAAGGCCCGAGACCTTTGTCGCGGCGTCAAAGGTGGGAAATGCAGCACCGATGAACCGAAAGAAAGCCGTCATGGACATGGCAGTCATGAAGTTGGTGACCAGATAGGTGAAGAAGGCGCTGGCAGTGGTCTTTAGGCCCACCATGAAGTAGAGGACGAGACCGAAGTGTGTGACCTGGAAGAGCAGGATGGGAAAGTCTGCGACGACTTGGGCGATACAGATGGCTGCTGGGTGATATAGGGCGAAGGAGCGGTGCTTGGCCAAGATGGGTCTGCCGGTGAACGAGTCTGTGACTTCCGAGAGAGCGATGAGAGCGTTGTATAAGATGGAGAAGAACAGAGCACCTCCTTTGAGGAAGAGACCGGCAGAGTTGTTGGGGGCTGAGTAGAAGAGAGAGCCGCCGAGGAGAGACTGGATAAGTGTTGCGGCTTGCTTCATGATCAACGTCGACCTGTCACCCCGCATGATCTGGTACTGCCTGGAAACGGCGGCCTTGACTTGGGTGATAAAGTCAGCAGTGACGGGCGACCCCTTGAGCACGCCTCTATGCTTCTCACGGGCGACCATCTCCTTGAAGACAGCTGTGTTCTGCACGGCCTCGTCACTTGTTGGGTAGCTTTGGCATTCAGCCAGCATCTTTGGCTTAATAGGCGACAGGTCGTATGCACCAAGGACTTCATTGACGGTGCGGGGGAACATGTGTTCGTATCCAGGGGCAATGACACGCTCGGTGGGAACTGTCACACCCGTCAGGAAATCTCCCCGGTTGGAGCCAGAGTCCCTCATGAAACCGAGGCCTTCCATGAAAGGTACTGCATCTGGCTGAGGTCCGTAAAAGATCTGCTTGCCCTCATCGAGAACCAGGACCTTATCGAAGTGCTCGTAGATGCCATTGCCGGCCTGGTATAGCGTTACGATGGTGGTGAGGCCGAGAATGTCGGTCATGGCCCTGATTGCCTTGACCCACTCGAGAGCTGTGCTGGCGTCGAGACCTCTAGTTGAGTTATCCCAGCAGAAGACACTGGCCCGAGTGGTAAGACATTCGAGAATGGACACACGCTTCCTCTCTCCTCCAGAGACGCCCCTGATGAAGGCATCTCCCACCTTCGTATGAGCGGTGTGTGAGATGCCGACGGACCGCAAGAGGAAGTCTTTGCTGAATTGGGCGTACTCTTCGTGCGTCTTGATCCCGGGCGGCAGGTGAAAGGGAACCTTCATGCGGGCGGCAAAGTCGATGGTCGCCTCGACGGTCAGGGTGGGGAAGAAGATTTCTTCCTCTGTGTTCATGATGATCTGGCCGCGATATCGTTTGGCTTCATCGGCTGACATGCTGCCAAAGTGGACGTCTCCGGTGACCTCCTCGTAGCCGCGACGATTGTTGGCGAGCACGCTAAGTAGCGTCGTGCAGCCTGATCCAGGGCGACCAAGAACGAGCAGCATCTCTCCGGGCTTGACACATCCATGCGAATTATCAATGATGGTCTTCATAGGCGCATCCTTTCTCCCCTTGTGGAAGGGGTAAAGCTGGGAGATGACGTTCTCGTTGAAGGTCGCGTCGCTGCCAATGCCTTTGACAGTGAGGTTTTGCCAGCTCACGCCGAGCTTCCTAGGCTTGTCGCCGCTTTGTTCGTCTCGATCCCGCATCGCCTGTAGCTCGGGGGCCAGGTGCCATGCCGTCGTGTTGTGATCATGAGGTGTCTTTTCCGCTTCGTCGTCCATGTCTGCGGCATACCGTCCCTCGTCGGCTGTGATGGACTCATTGTCCATGGTCGAGGAATCGACGCTCATGTCGAGATTGGGAAACTGTAGTTCAAAGGAAAGACTGTACGAGATGGGAAAAGACAGCGCTGCTTGGGTGGCATTTGGAAACACCAGAGATTTACAAGTGTTATATACAAGAACAGGGGTATATCTGCCAAAGACGCCGTAGTCTTCAAACACGGCCTATTCCAGGCTTGACCATTCCCGGCTTGCGATTACCAAGGTAGCGTAAACCCTTCCGAGGCCGCTAAACACCTGTCAGCTCAATTTCTCAGCACCAAAGCCTCCGCGGGGCCTTTCAGCTGGGCGGTGGGTTTGCGGTATTACACTGTGGCGATAACTGTAGTCTCTCCAAGTGAGCATTCCAACATGCTTCAGCTTCTCAGTACTAGGAAATCGATGACGAAGCTACGGTGCGACGGCCCTTGGTGCATGAGATTAGGGAAAGTCAGATTAACTAGCCATGATCGGAAGGATTAGCCAATTCCCCTCCATGTACCCGAATAATAACTAATCACCGGTTCCCACCGGACACTAGCGACCAATACATTTTCCAAAACCCTCCGCGGAGGGTTTCACAAGACACTAGATCTTCCCTTCCCTCCCACGTCCTCTCGCATTTACCGGATGCAGCTCCGGCTCTTCTCGCACCCGACCCTCTTGGCCCCAGATCAGATCCAGATCCAGACCAGACCAGGTCCTTTTGCATTCTCCTATACCCTTCTAGTCGCCCCTGCTTGCCCGTCAACATCCCCGTCATGGGCGCCCCATCAGTCCACCCGTCGCAGAAGCGCTTTTCTTGCCAAGTCTGCAGGAAAGACAAGTCGAGATGCCAACGTCTGAATCGTGATGACCCCAAATGCGCAAGGTGCGCGATGCTCGGCGTCGAGTGCACGACTGGGCAGCAGAAAAACGTGGGAAGGCCGCGGCGGCGAGCAACAACTTCTACCAGCCCGGGCTTGACCGTTGAGCACCCATCGCCAGTCAAGTTGCACAACGAGCCAATCCACGCCAGTATGTCTGGAGACAATGCTTCACTCTCTGAGGGAGGGGACCTTTTGGGTTGGACCAGCATAGTAACTCCGGCACCTACTCCATTACCAGTTCTTGTTCCGGCTGTGGATGATGCAACATGGCCAGCCATCGAGATGGGATCCTTCTCGCAGCCATTGGCTCTATGGGATCTTGACCGGATTGACTCCTTGTCTAGTCCCGACTTGGGATTCAGCATTGCAATGCCACCTCCGTACTCGCTCGAGCCTCTTCCGAAAACCGTATCGGTCGCCAATGGCATAGACCTCAACCCGGCTGATATCGTGGTGCCGCGAGGGCCGGACACCATCGACACTTCGGATGCCATGTTGGAGCTTTCTCAGATGAATATAGACTTACACATCCGCGTTGCAGCTGTCGAGAGGAACAAAGACATCCTGGACTTCAACAGCGTAATCTACCCACAGAGCGTGCTGTACATCAACAACTCTACCTTAGCTGAGTTCATGATCAAGACGTCTCGAGATCTCCTGCTGATCCTCACGAGGCTTCTCAGTAGCCGAGAGTCTCGTACTCGGCTGTGCTATTCAACTATGGTAGAAGCACCATTCCCAAAACTGCTATCACCGTCGCGAACTTATCCAAGCAATCACCATCTGCCCATCTCCCCCGTCGCCGCTGCGGAGGAGCCACTGTCCGCACCCATCGCCCTCGCCATCACTAGCATCTTTACCCAGATGGCTTCGCTGTACGAGCTGATCCTCGAACACATAACCGCTCGTGTGGAGCGAATCGCTACAGACCCCATCGTCCCTGTTCCAGGCTTCACCTTTGGCGGGATTCCCCTGGACAGACCCTGTACGCAGGGTATGCTATTCTCCGAAATCATTGTGCATCTGCTGGAGAGGATAGAGCGGGCGCTGGGCATTGGTCCAGTTTCTGTGGGTGGTGAGGCGGGTCTGCTGGCGGCGAGGCAGATACAGGTGCTTTGGAGTGAACTAGACGGAAGGCGTGAAATTATTCCTGGCCGCGCTGTCATGAGACCTGCCGACTTGAGGAGGTTGTTTGGAAAAGTGGCAGACATCTTTAGACAACTACACTAGATTGATGGGCTTACAATATTTGGGCAGGCATTTGTTTATTCACAATAGAACGGCGACACTCCTTTTTTTTCTCTTTTTTTTCTAGATACCTAGACTTTACTTGCCTTTAGAAACGGACTATGATTCATGAATCGCAACTTGTATAATGTGTTCTTTGTTATAGTTGAAGCCCGGTCCTTGATGGGATAACGGAGTCAGACGACCAAACCACAACCTCACACCGGGCTTCTAGCAGCCTTGGACAATCAGCAAGCTATCCTATTTGAATACAGAGGAAAGGATAAAATCTTCAACCTCAGCGTGGATCGATTTTTCTAACCCTCCAACATTGCCTTGAAGATCTCAGCGGGCGTATTCTTCGGCGCAGCCAACTGAAGAACCTCCCTGCTCGTCGTGGAAGCTGTGCATTTCCCCTCCCACGCCATTTCCGGAGCATGCTTTATTGACAAGATGACGTTCTTTGACTCTTGGGATTGGGCCGCCATGTAGTCGATGAAGGATAGATCCCGGAAGCTTATGGCTTCAACTCTCGTTCCCATGGCCTCCTCGGTCATTGCCACGACCTGCCGTCCGGTGATATCCTCTGGGCCGTTCAAGACGTATTTAGCCTTGCTATGAGGAGTGACGTCATCCTGGATCAAGAGATGGGCTGCTAGACGTCCAACCTCGTGCGGGTCAATGATGCCGACAGGCGCATCCTCGGATGCCATGAGCCTCAGGGTGTCTTGCTTCCCCGTTTTGCGGAAGTTCTTGATCAATTCCACGGCAGGAGAAAGGTACAGTTGCGTAAAGACATTTGGCTGCAACGAGGTCCATCGTAGGCCTTCGAATTCCGGTGAGCTCAGCAAGGCCTCGATTGCCCAGTGTGTCCTTGGATAGTAGGCAGGGCAATCCGGACGTACGTTGGCGGCAGTTGTTGAGATGCGTACAACATACTGGACGCCTGCCTGGAGAGAAGCCAGGTGGAATGTCGATTCTTCAGCGAAATGGTTCGGCTGGTTATGGGACGCGATGAAGGCCCTCTCGACGTTGTGCTGACCGAGCCAGTCTGGGGTGATCTCAACCCAGTTCTGTTCCACAAGTTCAACGTTGGGTAGGCTGGCGAGCTGCTGCGCTGCAGCTCCGCTCGAGGAACGTGTAAGAGCGAGGATTCTGTGACCGGAAAAGGAGGTGGTCTTCAGAAGCTCTGACAAGGTCTCAACGACGCCTCGTCCGGTGTTGCCAGTTGCGCCGACGATAAGGATGGTAGGAGGAGCCATGGTTGGGTTTGGTATGATGCAGATGGAGAATTGAAGTCAGGCAGTCTGAGTAAAACAAGCTCTGCTTGAGGGCATTGCCATTTATAAGAGCACAACCATCGGGCTGGTTAGTAATCTTGCCTGAACATGAGCCGAGAAATCAGCCACCAAAGGCCCGAAGTAAGTCTTCGTGGATTCAATAATCAAGAGGTCATAACGTTATTTATTAGAATCAGTCGAAAGAGTTTATCCAGGAAGTCATGGGTTACCAATCACATCCGCCTGATGTTTAGTGCCCCGCCACCTCGGAGTCCGTGAAGTCCTGGCCCGAACTCCCCCTATTGTATGAAAGTCCACTCCCTTGCACCAAAAGTTCATCCAGTCACGGCAATCCAAACAAAATACTTTCTTCAGGCCGCTTACCCTGTCATATATCTTCTTCTCATCAGTAACTTGGCTTGTCGAAATGGCTCGCTCTACTTCAACTTCGGCTCATGCCCTTGAGGCCCCATATGGAGCGGGTGATACTGGCCCTACTGCCGAGCAGATTGTCAACGATGAAGCTGCTGGAAGATTTTCAAAGACTTTCACATTAGCGACCGCGTCTTATCCATGTCTGAGGCGGGATAGGTCATGATTTGTCTACATCGGGAGTTGGTGGAATGTACGAGCTGTGTAGCTACGAAGGTACCTCTCATTGGGGCCATAGTGAAACAATCATACAAGGACGATAAAATGACATGTCTCAACTGCATCAAAGTTCTTAGTCCATCATGTCCCAGCACAATCATGTTAGGGGAAGCTCCTCCTGCCCTCCACCAGCTCATATCTGCGGTCACAAATGCTGCATCAAACCGAAGCCAGACCCTCGGATTGCTCCACACCATCTATACCCTTCAACCAACCTACCCTATGCTTCCCATACTGCTCGAGTGTCGGCCTCAACACAGTCTCAGCAAGCTTAAAGTCATCCACTGTGCCGGTCCTAAGTATGCTTGCTCCCGGGTAGCTCTCAGCTCTTCGGTACATCAATGAGCCGCAAGTGCTACAGAAGAAGTTGGTCATGACGCTGCCCTCTCGCTCGATAGTTTCCGACTGGTCAAATTGCTTGAGCTTCTCCTCTCCGCGGACATGCTTCAGGTGAGTGTCGAGGATGACGAAGCCCGTGGTGAACATTGAAGCTGTGATTTTGCGGCAGTCGCTGCAGTGGCAGACAAAAGCGAAGACGAAGCCTGGCTTGGATAGCGGCTGTGGCTAACGATGAGAAAATGTGCCATCTCTAGGGTGAATCTTGGTGAACTCACAAAGGAGAGCTGAACGGTGCCGCAGTAGCATGTCGCTGTCGCTTCTTCCTCGGTCGACCAGCCATCCTGGGCAAGGCCGGCCCGAGGGAAGAATGGCTCTGTCCCGTCAGCCATGCTGATAATAATAGAATGAGTTGAAGACAGAAGAATTCCTCTTCAGAATGAAACCTTGACGTGTATAGGTCGAGATTTCCTAAAGACCATGGGGAGAAAGCCTCAATTACTGAACTTCATTCCCCCTATTTATACACCCACGATTGGACGACAGTGAGTAATTGTTTCGCTCCCTTTTCAAACGAAAGTCCTTGCCTCTCTCGAGAGACGTCAACGTAGTGACAGAAATTCCTAAAATGGTATAAATGTCATCCATTCCCATGTTGCAAGGCAAAGACAGTTTATCGGCTAATGATTCGGCCGGGCACGCCACACGGGCACCATTACGTACATGCTTGTCCTTGGTCATGGTTGGAATGGATTCCTGACAATAGCTCACTCCGTAATTTGTCAACAAACATGCGAGCTCGGACCGGCTGGGGCTTCGGCAGCATGAATGGTAATCGACTAACGTTATATTGCAACACTGGCAAGGAGATAATTACATGGTGCCTCGCCAATCATGATGGAACCACTAGCGGCGGGCGATGGACGGTCTTCTGGCTCAGTTATCTCATCGAGGGCCGGGTTTCAAGTATAACAAAAAATATATTAGACGCGCGATGCGCGATGGACGATGGGAATCTAAGGTAGTATCTACAACAGACTGGCTTGACCTTTCTTGAAGATGGCCCGCTTCACCTCCTTAGTCAGGCCCACGCCTCCTTCGACCGTGCTATCGAAAATCTTCCTCCACCCGACCGCATTAAGAAGCCAAATAACGTATGCATTTGCTCCCTCCCATATGTACTCTCCTTCGCCGAGGGCCGGCTTCTTCTTCAAGACATGCTGCGCAACCAGTCGCGCAAACTCTTCGGGCTTCGTACCGTCTCGCAGATGAAGCCTAGATCTCTCCTTGAGGCCCGGCTCACCATCGATGAAAAGACTATTTGGAGCGAATTGCAGCTTGTCGGGCGATGTGAGCTTCGTCGATACCATTCCCATAAACAGAGTAACGACCTTGATGCCCAGAGGGGCGAGCTCGATCCTCAGGGTGTCAGAGTAGGAAGATACAGCCGCCTTGGAAGCGTTGTACTGGGCAGCATATACATAAGGGAGCCGGGCTACAATCGATGCAGTATTGATGATAGTAGGCGGTGTGCTCGAGCCTGCCACCGAAGCGAGGAGGAGCGGCGTAAATGCCCGTACCATATCAAACAAGCCAAAGACATTGGTGTTGAACATATTGCGGACTTGATCCTGGTCGGCTTCAATCGCTGGAGCCTCGTACACTTGAAGGGTCAGCCTACATTAGAGCCCTGATATATAAAGACACTTACTCATGCCAGCGTTGTTGAACAAGACATCTAACTTCCCTCCAGTCTGGCTGGCGATCTCGGTCTTGAGGGCGGATATGCTTTCCGGTTGGGTCACGTCAAGCGTCAGGGTCTCGATGCCTTTCTCTTGGAGCAGGGCGAGTGACTTTGTGGATCGAGCGGTAGCAAAGACTCGAAATCCCTGAGCTGCAAACTCGAGGGCGAGGGCATGGCCGGCTCCGCCCTCTGAGCAGCTATAGGGTCATGTTAGTCAAGAGGAAAGGTCAAGGTGAGCAATCAAGAACGTGAGATATGACGAACCCAGTGATGAGTACGGTGCGCTGTTTGGACATGTTGAAGTTTGTCGTGGGATCTGTTTTCGTAAACTCGGCTGTGGATTCGATCTACAACTTGCTTCTTCTACGCTCTATTTATCTGGGCTTTGCTATCTACTATTTAGCTATGAGCGTTGATTTAGCATACCATACGATACAACTTAATCAGCCAGTTCCCTGTCGGAGGTTATTTTGCATGGCATTGCTAATCATCTTTGTTATCCGACAAGAAGCCATCAGCGACAATAGCGAAAATTACATAAGACCTGTCCGTCGGAGTTGTTTACGTCACACACCTCTAATCGTTTCTCTTGGTATGCCGATGGGGTGGTGAAACGTAATCACTTCCGCCCCCTTTTGGTGCAGCCAATGATTTAACTTAATCGATTAGTGAACAGCCCGGTTGCTTAGACCACAACCGGAAACAGTGCAAGGGCTTCTCTAGGGTGCTTCCCAGAAACAACAACCCCCCGGACGGAGTGCTTCAACTTTTTTAATCTCTAGAAAGTTTGGTCACGACTGATATCACACAGCATCTTGAAAGATGAGACAACCAGCCAGACAGAAAGATGAAGCTATCGAGGTGGGTTGGCCATGTTTTCTGCATCCCGACTCCACTTCACCTCCCTGTCGCCTTGGATACGCCATCTCCAGGTTTATCCTACCTAGGGCCGGAGAAAATATTGCTGCTACCCAGATCTGACGCTCATTCATTCTAGGCACGCCGAGAGCGAAACCGCCGAGCCCAGCAAGTCTTTCGCCAACGCCGACAGGCCAACAAGGAGGCACAACGATGTCGAATTCAGCAGCTCGAAAACACGGTTGAGGAACTGAGCAACGTCATCGTCAGCTTCTGTGACGAGATGATCGGGACTGAGGAGGTTGCGAGGGAAAAAAGGTTAATGGCGCGACTCCAGCGCTGCACGGCGCAGGCCCTCGTTCTGGCGAGGTCGGCTTCTAGCACGAACGGAAACTACACGGCTCGAGAGACAGAGGACGATGAGCAGAAGATGGAAAGGAACAAATACCCAACTAGGAAACCGAATCAGAAGATTGTGGATTCCACCCTGCCACAGGCATCCTCGTGTCATAGCCTTGACAGCGCCCACGCGATAACGCCTCCCCTCATGGACCAAGCTTGGCTCCATACACACCAACATGACTTGGACACCAGCTCTTCTTTCCCGCTCCATCTCGTCCAGACGACCCTCTCCAGAGCATGCCTGTACCTCAATGGTGATGCTTACATAGCGGCTGAAGACATGGAGCGCGCATTCGGTC
The DNA here is from genome assembly GCA_030779165.1 of Fusarium sp. MBC 441. Classification (NCBI taxonomy): domain Eukaryota; kingdom Fungi; phylum Ascomycota; class Sordariomycetes; order Hypocreales; family Nectriaceae; genus Fusarium; species Fusarium sp. MBC 441. Next base: position 58,316 of record JAPFTC010000020.1, read on the forward strand.
ACTCGCTGCGCCTCCATACACACCAGCAGGTCTTGGCCCACCTGCGGTGGCTGCTCGGGGCCGGCAAGGACGAGATGCGTCAAGCGACGGGAATAAACTGGAGTACAAAGGCCTGGGCTGAAGGTGGCGATAGCACGGATCTGTTTTGGCCGTTCAAGGAGGATGGCAGTATCGGCACAGATGATGGATCGGAAGACGACTCACAGCCCGAGTTCCTCACCGCGCTAGGCGTCCAGGAGCAGCTTGAGAACCTTGGGGCCAAGGCTCTTGGCTCAGACTTGATGGAGCTGAGCATCAGCGGATACGAATCCCTCCAGGTCTACAGCACCGCAGACTCGGGTCCTGCTTCGCTCGGTGCTGTTCGGCCCGCACGCGCTCCCAGCTCTGTCGGATCGGCCGCCTTGATAGTGTGGTTAAATACATCTCTTCTCACGACGAATCTGGCCGACGAGGCCATGTGCTTGGAGAAGGGACCTATATATCCGCGCCGCGGGGTTGCCAGGGCGGTAGAGGCGTCTGTGATCATGGCTCAAGGGGGGTGAAGCTGTTGGCATGGGGGCTATATATAGTGGGAGGAGGAGGGTTCATGAATCTCCGGGACGGGATCATTTTATGACATTACGGGGCGTTTACATGTGTTAATTTGAGATTGAGCGATAGGTACAGCCTTGGATTGGTCAGTATGGAAAGCCGTGACTGGATCGCCAACACGAAGTGAACCATCTTTTACTACGCTTGTGCTATCAGCCAAGGACATCTTTCCCTTTCTAAGCCCACTAGATATGCCTCTTATGTTCTTGCTGGTGCGGCTGCGTCTCATGCGGTGAAGGTAACCCTGCAGGTTACTCGCTACTACCACTCACGTCCTTCCTGTCAGCCAGCTTGTGAAGAATGTGGGGGACGACAACGACCGATGTCTCTGAAGGCTTAACGGCTTTGCCCCCCTTCTTATAAGTGACGTAAACTTCTTAAGCGATCAGACGAGACTGCTTGAATAATTAATAATTGGCCACTGCGAATTTCAGATGATATTAGCTACACATTTCCGGCCATTAGATAATCACGTCTCATAAATTCTTGAGTCAAGTCATAAGTAACATAGTTTACGTAAAGAAACCCGAATATGTGAGATTCACTGGTTTACTCACTCGAAACAACATGCGTTTACCGCTCTCCGGGGGAGGCATATATACTGTGGCCGAGTTCTGTAAAACTGCCGCTTACTCAAGAATCACATCACCATCCGAATCAACCCCCAAACACTAAAAGCACTTTCAGTTTACACCTACAACTATGGCTACCCGCACCATTGCAGTTATTGGCGGTACAGGCGCCCAGGGGATGCCCGTCGTGAGGGATCTAGTAAGGTCGGGCAACTATACCGTCCGGGCTCTGACCCGCGACCCGACCAGCTCTCGCTTTAAGGAGATCCAGTCCTACGGCCCACCGGGTGCCGTGGAGGCCGTTGTGGGCACATTTTCGTCCGAAGACGCCCTCAGGGAGCTCTTCCGCTCTGCTTGGGGCGCCTTTGTCAATATCGACGGGTTCAACTGTGGCGAGAAGACCGAGATCTACTGGTCTATCCGCGCGTACGAGCTCGCCATCGAGGCGGGAGTCAAGTTCTATGTTTACAGCAACCTCGTCTATGCCTATAAGCTGAGCGGCTACAAGCCCGAGTTCCGTGGCGGACACTACGACGCCAAGGGTAGAATCGGCGAGTGGATCCTCTCCCAGAACAAGGAGGTGAGCCAGCGTCACGGCATGCAGGCCGCGCTCTTCACGACCGGTCCGTACATGGACATGGCGATCCACGCCTACACGCCTATGCCGCCTCTTGTCGAAGATGGCGTCGTTACCTGGCGGGTTCCGCTTGGGGAAGGAGCCATACCCGAAGTTGCGCTCGATGACTGTGGCTACTACGTCAAGTGGTTGTTCGACCATCCCGAGCGCGCAAACGGGATGGATCTAGACGTAGCCATCGAGCACGCCACGTACACCGAGGTCGCCGAGGCCTTCCAGAAGGTCACGGGCAAGCCAGCACGGTACATAGATACAAGCTTCGATGACTACTTTGCTGCCGTCCCTGTTGCCGATCTCCCCACAGGTTACAACGCCGACCCAAAGGATCCGGCCACGATGAAGTACCGAGATAATTTTACTGGTTGGTGGAACCTGTGGCGACACTCAGCCGGCAACAAGGGCCTGATCCGGAAGAACTACGAGATTCTTGACGAGATTCACCCCAACCGCATCAGAACTGTTGAGGAGTGGTTTCGTCATGAGGACAAGCGAGGGAGAGAGCTGGGGCTCGGGAGCCTCTGGGAGAGAGTCCAGCCGGAGAACATTGGCTTTGTTCTAAAGGTACATGATGACCAGAGACAGGGTGCTGCCTAATTGTGTGCCACCATGTTAGTTTCTCATATGGTCGAAGACACGCTTGTGTTTTAAATGATCCTTAGTTGGGAGGCTCTCCTCTTGTTTTTAGACAACATAGGCATAAGATTATCACATTTTCTCAAACATAACATAGTAGTCATTATGTACTACTACTTCTAGCATATAGATATTACAATCTTTTCCCTGGAACAATGATAAAGAAAGTTGATAAGGCTGCATCAAGCGTAATTATGACAATAAGAACGACTATCCCGCGACGACTCAGTATTCTCTTAACATATGGTTCCCGAACACGAACAAGATTAAACGGCGTGTACTCGCTTACTTGTAATAACGCCATAGTCGGGTCAAGGGTATACTGATAGACTGACAGGCTGTATACCCCTATCGTGAAAGGGAGGATTAGCTGGAAGAATTGTTAGCTAGCGCACTATAATTCTGATCCGGAGGGCTTACCCAAGCCCACGTTTTTCTCTCCATATCCAGAAAGATCAAGACGAATCCAACCCAAAAAGCAGCAAACAAGGACAGCAGCCCCACGATGAGGTGTAGCAGCACCGTGGGCGGTGTCAAATTTGCCAGAGCTCTCATACGGAGAAAGCCTGGGAAAGCGTCTCTCTCCATGGACTGAAAGACGTAGTCTTTGGCAGCATCAAAAACTTCAGGGTCGTCTCGTTCTGATACTTCCACCGCGTTTATTAGGTCTCCTGTGATGGACCTGGGAAGAATGATCTCCCGTTCTGCGCCGGGAATCATGTAGGTGAATATTATCTTCTCTGCTGAGGCTCGAATATCCGGTCTTGAAACCGTGCCGGCGTTAGCTGGGCCGTCGTCTGCTGAAGGTCGACCGCTACTGGGGTCAGGTTGAGCATTGTTTGCATCTGACGTTGTAGCTCGACCTGAAGTCGCCTCCCTCACGGATTCAACTGTTCCTATACATGCTCAAGTGCCAGACTTAGGATCTCATGATGCTCATCCACGAAGCACAAAGCATCCGCGAGACTGACAACCTCGAGCACATCGCGCAGGTCTTTGACGCACTATCCAAACATCCAGATCTCAGTGAAAACTCAGCACATCCGCTACGGGAGATGCCAATCTTCCCCGTGACGCCGGCGGATACGCGTGATGGTCCTTATCGTCTGCGAACTGCCTTGGACTCGGATGAATGGTACATCCTAGACGACCCTAAACTAACTCGTGTCTTTGCCGACTTAGAGCTGTTGTCATTCGCTTCACTCTTGTTGGATTCACACAAGACCCTCTTTGACCGGCTTTATCTGCGTCACCGCCTGCTTTCCGTCGCCGGAGAGATCGCCCTTGTACCAGAGGGGGGTGTTCGGCTTGTTCCGTCATATGAAGCATGGCTTAACAAGAGAATGCCTTTCATCATGGCGTAAGATCTTTCCTGTATCACACCTCTTTCTGCCTACTAACATCCTCGAAGGCTTGTGCCAAAGTCGGAAGCGAACAAGGAAGAGATCTTGCTTCGCCTGAGGCATATCCATGTTTTCGAGGCCAACCGTGCCACTATGAGTTGGAGGATTCGCAGGAAAGATCTATCAATTGCTCTCGAGAAGTATTCTGTGGTAAAATGTGTTGCATTGTTGCCTGCTGATGAGTAGGACCTCAATATCTGGTTGACAACTCAGGGTACTGCGGCCGAGTCAGACCGTCTGAGAGAGCTAGCCTTCGAACTGTCCGAGTTTTGTGGCATCACAAAAGCTAAACACATCGATCTGCTTGTTAAGGCCTTGACAGAGCAGAATCGTAAACATATTGAGGATGAGTTTCAGGCGCTAGAGATTTCGTTTGAACCAGCTGGTTTTGTAGACGACTCGGAGATCCGTAAGTGTCTATCCCATTTTATGTCAAAGAAGGTTTGTTAATTTTATCTCAGATGAATCTCCTGTTGATCAGCTTCCTACGACAACCAATTTGGGGCCTTCAACAAAGGATAGCCTTGGCGATGGCGGAAAGACTCAAGCAGTGAACACAGTTTCTGTTGACCACCCGAAGGAAACAGATCAGACTCAGGCTGTGGATGAAACCTCAGTCACCGTTGAAGGCCAGGCCAAGGACGAAGTTCCTGTTGAGAATCTGAATCAGAGAGCAGAGACTGGTCTGGATGAGGAAATCAAAAGCAGAAGCCCAGCCCGGAAACTTTCAGGGGTTCCAGAGGTTGTTGTGTCGGAAGCACCAGCAGCAGTCAGTTCCGAACCCACCTCTCACTCCAAACAGTCCGAGAGTTGGGACACCGAGCAACTCACCACCAAACCAAACTCTCTGGGTCATGAGGCCACAGAAAATGAGGGGAGCCTGGAAAGTGGCACTGGCAATGAAGCATCGAAGACCGTTCAAAAGCCTCGGCAAACCAAAGAGACTGAGTCCTCCAAGACCGGGAAGAGCTCCCGGGCGACACGTACAATTCACGTAGACAGCAACGACTTGACAGAAAGCTTCAATCAAATCACCACGGAGGAGGGGTTCAGCGGTGAGACCGGGGATGACAAAACACGCCGTGGAAGGAGCCTGGGTGGTCGACCAGGCCTCCCCCAAACTCCATCAACACGTGTTCTACCCTCCAGAGATCGTTCTGCAGACAAACCGAATCCTCGGCCAAGAACACCAAAGTCGCTTGATGAATCTTCTTTTGTCAACATGAACTAAGGTTGGATCACAGTTCCACGCCCGATGACAATCTTTTCGGGTGAAGATACCAAAGAGACGAGATACTTTGGCGAGCTTTATGTAAGATATCTACCTGTATATAAGTACAATGTGCTGGGCTTTCGCTAACATAAAAACCTTAATAGGTGTTTCATTATCTTCAAATTTTCTTGTGGAATAGTTACAGGCCGAACGAGCATTGGACAAGTCCTCTACGCGTCCGTAACGGTCACATGGAATACAAAACTAGGGTGTCGGATACCTCTACTTTTACGATCGCTGAGACGGGCGGGAAGCTTAGCAAAGCTCTTGTTGACGGACATCATGCCACGGCTGAGTCTCTCGCAAACAAAGTCACGTTTCATCTGGAAGTCTGGGCTACAAACGACGCTCTGAGCACAAGGTTTGTGGTGTCGAACTCGCAATACAATAAGGTGGGCACTTCTTTCCTCCAGTTGATTTGTCATGCATCGTCCGAAGCCACTGACCTGGGGGGCTGTGTTTAGCTCAAAAGAATGTCACTTGTCAACCAGAAGCCCGAGGTGACAGACGTATACATGTTGGTGCGCGTCTACCAAATCCAGAAGGAACCCGGTATCTACATCTATGTTGATCCGTGGGGGCTGCAGCTGAAGGGGGACATTCTCCTCGAGACAGAGGCCAGCTACAGTGCACGCCTCCCTCACTCAACAGAGCCTTTCCTCAAGTTCTCTGCCGCCGGCTTCACCAAGGATACGCACGAGATATACAACGGCCTTGATGTCGGAGCACGTGAGACCCGCCTCCTCAGGCTGCAGCTACTGGACGACGGCGATGAAGATGACAAGCCCATTTGCGGTTCTCTTGAAGTCTTTGACCTAGGCGAACTCGATGAGCCGTTTTAGGCCATCTCATACTTCTGGGGACCCGACCCGGACGGACCTGCCCCGTCAATCTTTACGACTGACCGGGGCAAGATGCCAATTACTGAATCTCTTGCATCGTGCCTCAAGTGTTTGCGGCGGAAGAGAGTGTCCACTCTGCTCTGGGCCGATGCGCTGTGCATCAACCAGAGTAATCCAATGGAGAAGGCACTTCAAGTCCGGCGGATGGGTTCTCTTTATCATCAAGCAGAGAAGGTCTTGGTCTGGCTTGGCACGAGTGGTCACAAGAGTGAGAGCAGTCCCGCCATGCGGCTAATGGGCGATCTGCATAGGCCGCTCTGCCACGCGAGAGGCCGCTGCCGGACGAGAAATGGTCTCTATGAGCGGAATTCAAAAGCGGCTAGAGTCCCTGACTTGTCCTGGAAGGATGTAGACGGGTTTTTGGGCCACAGTTGGTTTACCCGTAGCTGGATCGTGCAGGAAGCCGCCGTCTGTCCCAAGATGACCATGGTGTGTGGTCAGTCCGAAATGGAGTGGGATTGCTTCATGGAATCACTCATGGAGTGCAACAATGGCCTGAACAGACACGGGGGGCTCGGCGACAATGACGCTTTTCTGGCCAACTCCAGGCCTGCTCTAGCCCTCCATAGCCTGCGGGAGAGGTATCAAGGGGGTGCAAAGTTCGACTTCCTGAGGCTCCTCGACATGTTCTCGTACACCCAAGCCTCGAGGGCCCGCGACAAGCTGTTTGCCCTGGAAAATCTGGCAAGAGACGTTGCTACAGAAGATCCCCTATTCGCCCCAGACTACGACTCCCCAGAGGAAGAAGTGCTGGCAAAGTACGCCAAGGGATTGGTCCATAGGGGAAGGGGTCTAGATCTTTTATACCGGGCAGGAGGCGACAAGAGCTCCAGCATCTGCTCTTGGATTCCCGACTTGCTAAACAGTCAGCGGCGAGAGACGACCATTTCAGCATGGGATGCTGCTGGGAGAGAGGGAGGCTTCTCTGCGGGAAGACCTGTCCCGCCAAGGATCCGTCTCCAGGACATGGGTTCTCAACATGTTCCAATCCTTGCAGTACGAGGCTCTATCATCGACGAGGTGGACGACTGCTTTGAGTTGCACTTGTCCGCCGGCATGAGGGTCGCTTTCGCCAACGTGCTCGAGAAGATGCGGGGCTACACATCGCACCTCGTTGACTACCCAGGCTCTAATCGAGATAAAATGACAACAGATAGAAATTGGACTGACGAACTGATGATCAAGTGTCTTGTCGGGGACGCCCGTGGACCTCAGGTGGTCTCGAAACAGTCTACCACGTACTCAATGGAGTCTAGCGGGCGAACACCGGCAACAACGGCGACTTGGAAGGACGAGGACTGGGAAGAGATCCTCGATCTAGACCTAGGTCAGAATGCCTGGAAGTACCAGAAGGAAACTTCACCCGAGTCACAGAAGCGGCTCATGCAGTTCTGGGAGACAGCCGTGGCCTTTGCCGACAACATCCCACGTGCTGTCTTTGCCACAACCAAGAACAGATACGCCGGTATCATCCCTGGTGCGGCACAGCCAGGGGACAAGATATTCATCGCCGATGGGTCCAAGGTTCCATTTATCGTCAGCCGCTCGGCGAGGGTCGCGACGTGCTACAGATTGGTTGGGGAGTGTTACATCCACGGCATCATGTATTCTCCACCGTCGACGGCTCCAAACAAGGGGAAAGATATTTTACTCATTTAGAAGTTTACTTCTCACTTTCATTGAGATTTCTATACATGTTTTAGAAGGGATAAAAGATGGGGAAAAAATCGGCTACTCCCACAAATAATCGAATGACGCAGGGGAATAATATATATAGAACGAGTGCAAACGAATACAAGATGAAGGCTTCTTGATCCTTAATCCACGCAAGAAATCCATCGCAACGCCCATTCACAGATTTAAATCAACTGAGAAGCGAAACCGAGAATACCAAAGGCCACCAAAGCTGCAGCTCCATCACCTCCCATGCGAGTAGCATCATTGGTGACTGTCGCAACGTTGGTCTCGTTCTCGCTAGTGAACCAATTGGCAACAACAAGATCCAGCTTTCCCTCATACACAAAAGTGTCAATATCGAACTTGATGCGATCAGTGACCTCGGTGCCGTTGAACTCCTTGAAGCTCGGCGGAACTTGGAATGTGCTGTTTTGGGTACCAAAGAGTAGGGCCACATAGCGATGGGGTCCGGTGCCTGGAGGGGGAGCAGGACCAAAATAGGGAGCAAAGTCGGACATGTTGAGAGGAGGGCCGCCGGGGAGAGTTGTCACGCCCGAAGGGATGAATTTGGCCCAATGCAGGAAGGGCGCGTAGGTGTTGCTGTCGGTGCCGTTGGGGGCATCGAGATCGACCAGGACAATGACGTGGGATGCATTGTTGGATGCAAAGCTGAGGGTGGGAGACATGGCCGCATCTATGCAGAGTATTAGCGAGACCGTTGAAAGGTATACAGCTTGGTGAGCTTACCACTGATAGGCACCAAGTCACCCTGCGAGGCGTTGATGTTGCCGTACTTGACGCCGAGGGTATTCTTAGTAGAGGGTGAAAAGCCGGGAGGAGTCTGGGCCAGAGTTCCAATGGCAGTGAGCGTAAGAGCAGAGAGAATTTTGAAGTTCATGTTGGAAAAAAGATGACAGAAGATGATGTGGGGAGGATTTTGGAGTGTTGTGGTGAAGTCGATGATGTTAGGTTGCTTATTGACTCTGCGAGGCAAGACATGCAGATACTTATACCTTTCCATCACCCATGTTAAGGAGAGAACTCGGAAATACCAACTCCCTAGATCCGGTTTGATCATTAATCCTTCCCCATAGAAAAGTTTTAACCTACGGTAATTATCGCTCGCATTCGCAAGACGCATCATTACCCTGGTCAGATGGTGATGGCTTCAAACCGCGCTAGCGAAACCTACCAAGTTGGGATTAGCGTCAAGGCAGTGCTGACAGGGGCGGCCACTACCAAGTCAGGTAAGCTGAGCTCGACGAGCAACGCTTGAACTCATCAAACCTCAAATTTCGAGTCAAAATGCCACGTCGAAGTCGTGGCTGTGCTGCTTGTAGACGTCGCCGCATCGGCTGCGACGGCGAGCTTCCAATCTGTCGACAATGCCGCATCGCAAATCGTCAATGCTCAGGCCCGTTACAGGGCGCCTTGGTCATCGACCAGACAGACCGTATCATATCCAAGAACCGACCGAAGCCAGAAATGATACACCAGCCTTCCAACCAGTCCATGTTTGCTCACGCCTTCATCAACGAGTTCATCTCGTTCATCACGGCAAGGAGCGAACAAGCACGTCGTCAATCGTGGCTTACAGAGCTGCAAAACGGATCCATGGCAGAGCAAGGGCCTGCTCTTGAACTATCGATGCAGGCGACGGCTTTGGCATATTGCGGGACTGTCTCGGGCAATCCGGCCGCTGTTAGGGAAGCTTGTAACATCTACGGCAGAGCCCTTTCGAAGCACTCAAGGTCCCTCACTCATGACTTGAGTTCACCCAAGGCGGCATCTCTCGGGACTTGTGTCATGCTCTCCTTTTTCGAAGCTATCTGTTCCACAAACCCTGTGGCATACGGCACCCACCTCCAAGCGGCGAAGAAGATGCTTGCTCTCATGCCCTGTGTGGCTGGCCATAAAGATGAGCTGGTCATTTGGCAACTGGGCCAACACGTACAGTCTCAGTCGGTAAGCAAACTGACCGCTTTCACAGAAGATTAGTTGACAACCCCCTTACAGTTGTTTGTCATGCTTGCAACACCAGATCAATATCTACAACATGCACCAGTACCAACCCGCTGGACAAAGATGGCTGAGAGCGAGGAACATCCCGCGACGAGCCAGCAGGGCGTTGACCGTCTAATGTATGATCTCTTCTATCTCACGGATGTGCTGGTTCGGAGATCACACACCACCAAAACCAACATCTTCTTGGATACAAACATAGTTCCGGAGATCTACCAATTATGGCTCGAGTTCAAGGAGCAAGCCACGCAGATGGGAGAGCTTATCCAGTGGCCGGTCCCTTCTGGAGCCCAATACCACGACCCATTCATTGCCATGGTTGTCGCTTACTTTGGAGCGTCTTGGGTCCTTCTCAGTATTCTTGAGACTCAAGTATCTGATCACCAGCTGGCGGAGTCGTGCGATGCCATCCTCGAGTCATCTCGCTTCCTTGGGGGCAAAAACCTAGGCTGCGCGCATCTACGCATGTTCTTTCCTTTGACTCTTGTCGCCATGTATGGACCTTGCTGTACGCAGAGAAAATCAGCAGATAGACTTCTAGGGCAGCGGATTCAGAGTACGGCTTTCAAGGGCATGGGGTCGGTGGCGATCGGCCGGGTTCAGTCTAGCAGGGTATTGTACCATGCATAATCACAGCAAAGTAACATCACAACTTTATTGAATACCCAGACTAAGCCCAATTTTTATTGATCTTTTCTTTGGCTACTAGCTATTGCATGCGAAGACTGTTTTGACCTCGGCTTGAAGCCGATCCCCATTGTTCAATCCTTGATGATAATCCTCGCTTCCTTCCTCATAGCCCCAACATCTTGCAGCTTTGCCATCAGGTTCGCCGGGCCAGGCTTCTCCGACTTGACCACAAAGTTTCCATTGATCTCCTGTACCATCAAGAAAGTATCACCATAGATCCTGTCAAGCTCCTTCTTGACCTTGACCTTGTCGTCGATGTACTCCATAGGGAGCGTGTAGATGTAAGGCAGGAGGCCGTCCTTGGGTGGGTTAGGCATTTTGAGATTTCTTGGGAAATAGTGGGTTGGTCTGTATATATAGTGTTTCTGTATAGCTTGTCGTGTGATTAGTCTGCTGTTTAAGCTTGAGGAACAGCGAGGACGGTCTGGGTGAGCGCATGACTGGTTTTATGGACAAGTCCTGCTGTCATGACACATGATTCAGTTCGTGATAGCAGATTAACTGCACCGGAGAAGGGAATGTGAATCTATTACTGACGTGTAGTCTCCTCAGTGAAGGGCGACCATCTGCCAACTGTGTCGAGAGTGAACAACAACCAGGTCCCTTGATCACATCATCAGAACCACCCAAGCAACCCAGCAACGAAACCCCCAATAACTGGCAAAAAGCCCCAATGATTCCACTCTCCACCTCCTGTCACCGATTTGCTAACCAGCCCGTCAGTGATAGCCATGCACATCGCGCCGACCAAGCCCAGCCCGAGCATTCTCTTATTCCCAGTCAACCAGATCAGCGTAAGGGTGAAGCTGACAACGACGTTGCGAATTCCATAGATGCGCATGAGGCCAAAGACGAGCTTTTGCGATTCGGGGTCTGTGGGAACTGGGAACTCGACGGATTTGAGGGAACCTTCTGGTCTGAGGAGCGAGTTCAAGCCGAAGAAGGAGGGGAGGAGCCCGATGACGAGAGCGCCTCGGTAAATGAACGTGTCGCGCGTGAGAGACATGATGAGGATATTGATGAGCTGGAGTTGGTATGAATGTGAGATGACGCTGGAAGTTGGGGTCAGAGACGCGTTTTATAGCTCAGCTCAAACTCTCAGCCCCCCGCATGCGTAAACCTCCATAAGCAGGGAATTGGCCAACCACGCCGCTTGGAAGGTTGAAGTGAGATTTTAAGTCAAGTTGATCCCTACCATTGATTGCTAGGGTTTTTGGCACGGGCAAGCCAAAGCGCAAGGCAGATTTACTAGGGGGGGAAATACGGTTAGTCGGTAGGAGTCCCTTATAAACATAAGTTGCATGTTTTACAATAGCGAGATTAATATATCGAGGTTATAATATTTTTTAAACTTTTTTTATTATTAAGTTACTTATAATTACTAAGAGTTCCTCTATAAATAAACCTGTCTTCTTTCTTTTGCCTTATTAACCACCCATTTACTCCGTACTTGATTAACCGCCACCTGTGCCTGAAAGACTAAGCACAATGGAGTTAAGAAACCAACCACGGAAATAAGTCGGACTTTAAGTCTGGCATCCTTGGTTAACTTCGCACTTGGACGAAGATTACAAACCAAACACGAGCTTTCAAAGAAGCTGAGCATTTATTAGAGAAGAAGGCAGAGAGAGAGCACCAAGACTACGGCTATAACTGCACAGAGTACCCAGGAGCAGCTTCTTGGGAGTTGCGAGTCTCACGTCAGCAGAACTTACCGCAAAGGCATTGAACACAGCCATTCCAGAAACAGGGTATATGTTGCGACTAGCTTAGGTCACGTTGGGATGAGCCGCTGAATGGACATCGAAAACACACCTGGTTGATGTGCGAGTTGAACTACAATCGACATTGAGTCGTTTAACAGAGGTAGGAGTGGTCAAAATCAGTGGAATTGTTATACAGGAGGCTTCAAATACCACTTTTCACGCTCTTCTGTAGGGTAGAAAATCCTCCCGCAGACCGGAAACACTCTGGCTATTCCTCTTACCCTTTCGTGTGCTCAGGTGCAACAAGGTAATTTCATCACTCAACACGGATTTGGGCTGGTTGCCCACAACCTTGATGAACTCAAGCACCTCATCAACTGTTTTCTTTAAAACTTTGCGTCAAGTTTAAAAGAATGCCAATTCGAGGTATACTGTTAGAGGAAACAGTGAAACAATTGGTTCATGAAGCGAACCAGAAGAACTCTGGGCGCCGCTTCTACCAGTCACCCCCAAGAACACAGAGCCGTCAAACGATATCACATTTGACAGATTCAATAGTTTGAGATTGGACCGAAACTTAACTCTAATCCCTAGAGGAACCTACCAGTCACATTTCTGCAGGGTAGGCACTTAGCATTCCAACACCACCCGCACGCAAGGAACTGAGACACACGAGCCTAGACACCCTTGCCAAGCGAACAATGGGGTCTTTCTTACATCCCTTCGAGTCTCGGCTAGATTGGATAGATCCAGTTCGTGGCAGGACCGCGGTCTCATGCCGCACGTGAACGGAAGTTGAGCGCGTGTTTCACACGGGTGAGGCCGGTTTGGAACAATTTAAGGCGAGGGGAGTGGCTGGAGGTTAATCGGTGGCGTTGGCGCCCCTGCGTCGGAGTCGATATTCAGGCGTTGCTGCATGCCTGCCGGGTACTGGAACCGCTGGGATTTCTCTTGGCGAGGAGTGGCTTCCTGGCTTTGGGGACTGAGGGCGGAATGGGGGGCATTTTACTCAACCTCAGAGCGAAATGATGGCGGAATAGTTGCGCTCTTTGTCAACTTCAGGGGCCTTCAGTGCTTCTTGCAATTTTCGATCGCGTAACGAGAACAACATTGATTGATGTCGCTGCTACATCGCTTAGTTGGAGCGCAGCCTGACTGAGCTTAATAGATGTGATGGCTTCAACGCGCATACCAAGGAACAAAAGGCGGCTTACTTCCCGTCACCCGCAAACGCTATCTGGGGTTTCCCAAAATGCGCCTAAGTTTGAGCCGTTTCCGCGGTGGAAGCCTAAGAGAAGGCTCGGTCCCGATCTGACACCTAATAGTATACGGCCGCTAGGACAACGGGATGCAAGGCTCGCTCTTCTACCAGCCCGGTCACATATGGTGGCTGAACTTGAACTTGAGGCATTAACGCAAGACGCCCGTCCAGCCTTGGAAGCTTGAAAATGTGACTGATCAAGTGAGCTCACTTCGAAACTCGGTTGCGCCACAAGATTGAGACATTCTGGCTGAAAACGTGCTGTTGCCGGGTTTTTGGGCGTTGGAGTGGCTGGCCAGCTTGGAACATGCCAACTAGAAACTGGGGGGGCTTCGCTGTAGCGAGCGTTAAGGCGCACTTTAATCTTATCTTGCCGTGATTCAAGTTTAATGGGTGGCTTGAGCACAGTGGTTCGTCATGGACGACCAGTTGCCGAGTGCAACAAGGAGCAATCAAGACTCGAGAAATCTGGCAAGTCTAACCAGCGACAAGCTGTTCCTTGGCCTCTTGTGGCTTTCTTTCTACTGCTTCTTCGCTTGAAATTATGTACGAGCCTTGGATGAAACATCTCTGCAATATTGGTCCCATTCAACTAATACTCGCCGTTTCGGGACTCATCGGATATGCGTCTGCCACACAAAAAGTCAAGCCACAGTCAAACAATCGAAAGCGGTAAAAACTCTGCATCGTTCGACTTTTCCCCTTTCTTCCGCCGGATAATGGAATCCATTGCTTTGACGTGTCTCATAGACCCAACGTTGTAGAACGGGGTGGCGTTGGTCTGGACCGTCCCGCGTTTCTCCAAACCCATTCCACTTCATCTTGGCGGTTACAGACCATGGAGTATATATGTCGTCTTGAGATGCTGTAAAAGAAGCTTCAAGGATCAATCTGGTTCCAACAGACAACAGCTTTCATTACTTCTAAGCCCTAGTTTGGCATTTTGTGCTTGTGACGAGCTTCGCAGCACTTCGTCTTTCTATTCATTCCCTTCCTTACAGACCATTTTTCATTAACCGACCTCTCACAATGACTTTCTTCAAGACTTCTTCTCTCCTTGCCTTTGCATACTCGGTCGCTAAAGTTGCGGCCCACGGACATGTCGACTGGCTCATCACTAACGGCGTCGCCTTTAGAGGCTATGATGCGCCTGCCATGTCTTGGAACCCTAACCAGCCGCCGGTAGTGGGTTGGATCACCGGCGCCACCGATAACGGCTACGTTGAGCCCAACAGCTTTAACGATCCTGACATCATCTGCCACAGGGCTGCTAGACCCGCCAAGGGCCATGTGACTGTGGAAGCTGGTGACAAGGTTGTCCTTCAGTGGAATACCTGGCCTGAAGTTTGCCTTCCGTTGTCTATACCTGTTTTCGGTCTGATGCTAACTCGCTGATTCAGAGTCACAAGGGCCCTGTCATTGACTACCTCGCTAAATGCCCTGGCGACTGTGAGACCGCTGACAAGAACTCGCTCGAGTTCTTCAAGATCGGCGAGAGCGGTCTTCTCGACATGACCATGCAGAGTGGCCGATGGGCTGCTGATGTCCTCGTCGCCAACAGCTTCTCCTGGACTCTCCAGATCCCTGCCCAACTGGAACCCGGAAACTACGTTCTCCGCCACGAAATCATCGCCCTTCACGGAGCAGGCCAAACCAATGGTGCTCAGAACTACCCTCAGTGCTTCAACTTGAAGGTCACCGGTGGTGGTTCTCTCGCTCCTTCTGGTGTCAAGGGAACTCAGCTTTACAAGTCCAACGACCCCGGTATTCTATTCAACCTCTACACCAGCTCTCTTTCCTACAAGATCCCCGGCCCTACTCTGGTTCCTGGGCTTCCTTCAACTGTTGGTCAGCTGGCCCCTCAGGCCACTGCCACTTCTAGCGCCACAACCCCTGGACAGACCCAGGGCCCATCTTCCACTTCGACTACCAGGTCCAGCTCCTCCACGAGCCTCACCATCAGCGGAGTCACCACTCTCAGGACCGTCACTGCCACTACGACTTCTTCATCTTCCTCATCTTCCTCAAGCAGTTCCAAGGCCTCTCCGTCTCCCACTGATGATGACATCATCTGCGGACCTGCCACTGGAGGTCTCCCCAAGTACAGCCAGTGTGGTGGAAAGGATTACACTGGACCTACTGTCTGTCAATGGGGCTCTACCTGCCAGGTTCTCAACCCCTATTATTCTCAGTGCCTCTAGTTTGTAAGGCGTACTCATAATCTCTGCACTGGATTGCAGTAAACTTTTGCACTTGATTTCCTTTGTTACGGTCTCCAAGTCTATCATCTCATATTAGTTGTGGGAAGTGGAATCTTGGAGAAGGATGCTCATGCTAGACGCAAATAAATAATACTCTACTTTGTTTTAACCGCGTTGTAACTCGTGACTGGATAATCTTTCGTGTGCTGCAAAAGGTTTTGGCGAGGAACGAAGTGTGTCAGTATTCGAATCTTGTCTACATACAGTAGCGCAATACAAGACTGTATATTACTTGATCGACGAGCACTCTATGTACATTTTGAGATCCATGTCGTTGACCAAAACCCTCCGGATTTCACACCATCCATCTCTCAGTTATGTACACGAGAACGGCCACCAAAGCTTCGGAACGGGCTATTGAATTCACTCATACCCGGGCCACTTGCCGTCGAAGCTGATGAGGCACTGGGCATCATCGCCCTTCTGGCCAGTAGCACGGCTAATGATGCCGTTAACAGCTCCAAGGCCACAGTTATTGCCAGCCTTGAACTTCCACTGAGCCACACGAGGATCGTTTATGTCGCCGCGGCACTCCTCAGAGTGTCTCCGGGAGCAGCCGATGGTGATGCCGGCCTCATTCTTAAGCTTGTTGCAGACGTCTTCGCTGTTGCCCATGGTTCGGACGCGGGCTTCGTAGGTCCACTCGCCGATGAAGGTCGAGTATTGTTTGCAGGCAGTGGTGTCCATGTTGGCGGGGATTTGACCGCGGCGCTGGAGGTTGTCTACCTTGATTTCGGTAGCCTCGACAGGAACGGCAGCGGCGAGAGTGCTTGAGCCAGTAAGTCAAGCAAGAGCGTAGGCAAGATTGAAACACATTTTGGGTGAGGTCGAAGTGGGAGGTAGAAGCGTGGTAGTTGTGAGATGTTGTGGTGGTTCAGTAGGCAGAGCTGAGGTTGCACTTGGGTAGATGAGGAACTCAAAAGACATGAATACAAGTCCCTTTATATACCCAGAAGGTCTGTAAGTCATGCCATTCTCTTGGAAAGTCAAACATAAAGGTGGATAGAGCTGGTCCTGAACCAGCCCTGCCAATGGCTGCCACTACCGCCAAACTCCACATTCATGCGCTCAAAGACATGGCTATAGAATTCAGCTGCCTGAAAGTATTGATATGGCCAAGCTCTACAGGCCAATAAGACCAACATGAAACACCAGCGTGGCGGATTTCCAGGTCTCAGTGTCTCCTCTGGTCAGCCCTGAGCATTTGAAGATCGTCCCAAAGGATTCGGAGGATTCGTTTAGCGTCCATGTCCCTACGCGTGTGCTTTAATATGGCCAGACAATGAATTTTAAACTTCCAGGTCCACTGGTTTCAGCACGCTATTGGCTGATATGCGAACTTGTTCATAGCGCCTGGTCAAAGCCACCGGCGATGGGCGAAAGGATCGACATTAGCAAAAGGACTGTGCCATGATGGGCTGCTGAACCTACGATAAGGATTTGCGTTCCGTGCCGCTAAGTCTTTTATGACGACCTTCCAGAAACAGTCGATTTGATCCTTTTGGATCACTCATAATTCCTTCGGGCAATAGGCTAAGAGGATCTTCAACAGATTGTCCAACGAGCTGTATCGCACATGCCACGATGGCTTCGCTGCTCCGCATCAATGACGTATAGCTAAATAATACGAGGCTTGGTTGTGGGAACTCGTGCAAAGAAAGACGAACTTAAGCCCAGAAGGTAGAAGCCCCCCAAAAGATCCTTCCGACTGTTCTGTAACTTGGCCTGCCCCGTTTTGACCTCAATCGACGAACGCTGAAGTGCACGGAATCTGCTGCAATCATCTTTCACATTCAGGGATATAGGGTAAAAGCGCTCACAGGGTATTGCTTTGGTATTGCTTCCCAGAAGATACTCCAGATCACAGAGGACTGCATTCAGGGTAGTCTAGAGACCACCCTTTGGAAGAGTTTGTAGGAGAAGGTTTGCGGGGAAATTCTGATAGGAGAGCCATGGATGTATCTGTCATTATGTGCAAAGAAATATGTGTTTGAATCATACTAAAAGTTCAATCATCTCGTCTCCTTTATGTATTTCGGGATCGCTTCCGAGGTTGGTACAGGTTGTCCCCAACAAACCTGTCTCCGGGGCGTATTTAGGGGCCCAATACTACTCTGAATCGCCAACCAAGGAAACTATCGCAAATTCAGGTACTTTAGGAACTTTTTTGGCGTTTTCGATAGATATTGGTCTTTATTACTTTCACTTCACTCATCCCGGGGCCCGATCCGAAGCTGTCGGCACGCTATGCTTCAACCAGGTATCACCCTCCCAGAGACGGAGGGCCAAGGCCGTTTATCATCTCATTAAATCCGTGACTGGCCAAGACTCCACGTACACGTGGCGACCGATTGGGATAAACCGTCCCAAGCGATAACACCCAGTCTCCAGTTGTCAAGGGCATTCCAGACTACGGCTTCAGATCCCGAACTTGCATTCGACAACCAGGTCAACCAATTGACCTAATCGGTTACCACAGCCGGTATCCATTATGGTGGCTAAAGGCGGGGTAGAGATTCTTACTAGGGCTAAGGGCATCACATGCTCTTGTGAAGTGAAGAGACGTGATACAACAACGGCTGAAGACATAAAGAAGACTTTGACCCAGTCATTGACATACACAGCGATACAGACACGCCAAGAAGACAATCTAACTATCGAGCGAGGGAGTCGTTCATTAAAACTTTGCAATGGCAAAAATCACCATTGTCGGATCTGGGTACAGTCTTTGCTTCCATCATACTGATAACAGTGTCTAAGCTGACTCTAATCACCAGCATTGTCGGCTTGACCATAGCATCGCAACTCCCTCGGCACCACGAGATCACCGTCATCGCAAGAGACCTTCCTGGAGATGATCCTTCTATCAAGTGGGCCAGTCCTTGGGCAGGGGCCAACTTTGTCGCTGGCGGATGCTCCTCGGATCGTGAAAGGATGATGCAAATGGATGCTTTTACCGAACTATGGAGGTTAGCTATCAGACACCCTGAGTCTAGCGTCAAAAGGCTGCCGATGGAGGAGTTCTACGATAATGAGAGGAGCGATGATGATCTCTGGTTCAAGGACTTTATCCCGGGAGTATGCAAGGCCCTTCGAAAAAGTTTAAGGATGCTGATCATTGTCACAGTTTCGCTTCCTTCCGAAAGAACAGTTGCCTGAAGGAGTTAAGGGCGGGATAACCTGTAAGTCTGCGATTTATCAACGAACGCAGCTAACATATAGTAGACATGGCCATTGTGCTCAACCCGCACATTTTCATGCCCTGGCTGAAGCGAAACCTCGAGAGTTCGGGCGTCAGGTTCAAGCGCATGAACCTAGACTCTTTGTCTGACGCGCATCACCTCGGCCACGATGTTCTTATCAACGCTACAGGCGAAGGCCCAAAGCATCTGAGCGATATCAAAGATCAAAACATGGAGCTCCTCCGTGGGCAGACCATGATTATCAAGAGCGACTACAAGAAATCTTTTATGCGGGACGATGGCAAGACGTACACCTACGCAATACCTCGTCTAGATGGAACGGTAATTCTTGGGGGAATCCGAGACCCAGATGTTGAGTATGTAAAGCATGCATAATATCTTGAGCACGAGGCGCTGACGACAGCAGCAACACCGAGGTGGATATGGAGATTGACAAAGATGTAAGTAGACGGATGTTTGGCAATTAAGATCAATACTCAAACTTTCCAGATTGTTACAAGAGTCAACCGAAGCCTCCCAGAGCACTTCTCAGCCGACCTTGCCGACTACGACATCGTTGGCCACAATGTGGGAATTCGACCATACAGGTCTGGAATGCGAATCGAAAAGGAGACGAAGAACGGTCAAAACATTGTCCATGCCTATGGCAAGTGGTATATCACTAGTGACAGCTTGGTACTAACGAGACACAGGCATTACTGGAGGCGGCTTCATCTACAGCTTTGGGGTTGCGCGGGAGGTTGTGAAGTTGGTGGACGAGTTTCTGTTCCCCAATGAAAAAGCGAAGATTTGATGGTGGAAGGTTTCGGGCTTGTGTTAAAGACCTCATTGAAAACAAGAAAAAAACATGGTATCACCGTTTGCCCTGTTTATTTCATGAACGCCGTTCTCTGTCTCTATCATCATTAAATCGCCCCCACCATAGCCATGTTGTTCATTCATCCATCCATCCATCCATCCATCCCCCCAAGCCCCGAGGTCGGTGAGAGCCACCTACTCGAGAAACAATGTCAAGCTAGCCAATCTTGATTGCATGGTAAAGTGAGACTAGACTATCGTGTCCATGCAATTGTCCCCTCCGTATCTCTGGGCTTTAAAGACATATCCATCTTTACCCACTGTGATAGCCTCCAACCGATACGCAACAGGTACAAGTCCTTGGTATGTTGTCGACATTTCTTTACTCCTACTCATATGAGCATCGGCTCCCATGTGAAGAGGGAGCCCATGAACTAGTGCTGGAGCAGACGTAGACGCAGAAGTTGAACTGCAAGTGGAAAGCGTAAAGCCTTCCGCGTTCATCACTCCCGTCACCATGAAAACTCTGTTGGCAGGCCCTCGCATGGACTCAAGGTACGCTTCCACACCCGGCTTTTTCATGCTCTCCTCGATATAATCCGGGCTCGGCGTGAACCTGACTGTTTCCATAGAATCTGCTGTCACCCTCTTCAAATCTTCAGCCGTGACGTCGCGAAAAGCCGGGATGTGATTGAAAATCCGCTTAGGCCCCCGAGAGCGGGTGGTGGTTACTTGTTTGACATCCTCGATGCGAGTGTGGACGGCCGGCTCTGTGGTTACAGGGTCATCGAGTGGACTAAATGGGTCTTTGGGGTCCTTGATAATGCTACCAAGCTTGATCATGTTGGGGTCGTGGTGGGATGTTGAGAGTAGGGTGTAGCCCTGCCAGCCAGACGCCTGGGTGAGATTATATAGTCGAAAAGGCCACATGATACCGGATACTTTTCCTGACGTCCAGTCACGGATGAAGAGCATCAGAAAAAGCCAAACTGCCCGCAAAGCAGTAGCAGCGGCGACGACAAGGGCTATGATCTGGCCGACAGAGTTGATGGCTGATGATGGCTGCAGATTCGAATCTCGAATGGCTATCTGGGCTGCACTCAGGGAGGTGAGAGCGAGCACGCCGTGCAGAGCATACATGTAAGACGTAGTAGCAGGGTATTCGCTGTAGGAAGCAGGCAGTCCATCGATGCTGTCGTTGGGATAGGTGATGGAAACCAACACGCCACCCTTCTGTTGAATCTCGGTTCCTTCATCGCCGCATTTTGGCTCAGCTTCGTGGAATTCTTGAGTATTGTAGAGAGAGTGAAAAGACGTCTGGGCGAACATCAAACACCGAAGACTGCAGTAAACCCAGAATAGAGCCTGTTCTTTCTGAGGTGGCTGGCAGTTACTGAGCCATGCCCACCAGAACACTGTCAAGCAGGGGCACTCCTTGGTGGAAAATGAACCCTGGAATAGCTGCCTGACGATGTAAAGAAGAGTTATGAGTCCAAATAGTTGGATCAAGGCCATGACCCGAACTTGCCATCTGGCAGCCAAGCTCTCTTTTGCTGCAAGAGGGATTGATAGGGCAATGTTCTGAGCGTCAAGAATCATGGCTCCGACAGCAGCATCAGCCAGTGTCAGTGTCTGTTGCTTTATCTGAACAAGCAAAGCAATAGCCAGTGAAATGTGCGTCAAGACAAGTCCAGCGCCCATCTCCTTGGCACCAGTCGCATTGGGGTGAAAGGTGCCCAGTAAAGAGATGGCGATGAGAACGCAGACTTGCACCCAGGCTGCGATGCGGACTCCATCGCCTGCAACGTCAGCGTCCACACCAACACCGCACTTGCCATGCAGGGCTTCGCCGGTCGATTCGACGTCTGTGAACACGATAGCTACAAGGACGACTCCAAGCAGGGCAACGCCGAGAGGAGCAAGCCATTGCCGCAGCGGCATATACCACCCTCGCGTTCGGATACTTGGGGCGAAGACTAGAATCTCAAGGATGAAGACGGAGAGCTGGAGTGTCAAGAACACGGCCAATATGCCGGTCCTAGACTCTGGTCCAGATATCATGACGTTGCTGACCTCCTCGATGGCGCGACGCACCTAGTTGAATGAGCACGTGTGGAGCGGCTAAGGCAGAGTGGGGCTTACGGAGTTTCAAGGGCATAAAACCTGGTATATTGAGACTTCTGAACTTATCGGATATTGGTGATGTGGATTCAAGTCGCTTCAGAAGCTTGTCCAGGCATCGGCTGGATCCTATCGGCAGATGCGATGGCTAGAATATACCCTCACTGCTAGCAAAATAGAAAGGCGGTGGCTGGATCACGAGAATTGATCCTGCAGCAAGCTGAGCAAGCTGAAGAGTGCGTTGAGATTTTATTGGATGCGAAAACCCCTGTCGTGTGGGAATAGTGAATCTATTGGTCTAGGCCAGGTCGCGGGCGTTGGCCATGCATGGATGGAGTCGTCAACGAATACAAAGCACAGTTTTTGACAGGGCCTAGCTTTTCAGCCAAGAATTCTACACGGTATCAAAAGTACAGGAACGAGATTTTTATCTTTTGAGTTGCCGTGAGCTGGGCAAAAAGAACAATCGACTTGTCCATAATTCTAGTAAAATCAAATGTCGAAACTTCACAGGAGGACAAGGTTGATTGTTCGCTAGTAGACAGAACCTAAGTCACGTAGTAAAGAAAGTGCCTAAACTCATGTTCAAATCCAGACCTGAACCGGAAAGTGAAAGCAGCGTGCATATCTTCCAACACTCTCCTGGTAGCGGTATTGTATTTACAATGAGAACGAGAAGCATGACTCTATTTTTCAACGATGATATAATAAGTATTTGACCAATTAAAAGATAGCTGTATATACTATTCTCACTTCCTTGTCAAATAAAAGAATATATACTAGCATGCTATGAAGGGTCAACAGTTGCCAGATTCTCAATAAAACCCACGTTCAATATGTGTGGTTCATAGCATAACCAACTGATGTGAAGGCGATGATGAATGGCTTTCTAGCCCATAGTAACTCTCTTGAAGAACCAACTGCGCAGTGTTGTCTAGAATACTGAGTGTCTCGGGGAGTGGGTGAGACTATGTATAATTACTGCATTCAGCATGACCTAACAAATGCCCAGATCACCGAGATGTAGGACTCATATGTATGTAGTGTTCACGTGTAGCATGGTTTCATGCGCGAAATAATTTACTGTCTATCTCGTAAGATTGCACATTCGAAACATCGTGAGTTGATCTTTCATCCTGAGGGGGCTAATACATGCAAACGTTATCACATCACGATGTATCTTATCTCCACGCCTCTCTCACGACTTCCTAAAATTTCCTTGATCTTAGGGTCGGACCTTTTGTCGAATGGTACTGAGTGACGCATCACACAAGCTCGTTAGATGTGGGTAAATTGGAACAATCAGTATCCTCACCGTCACGTGTAAGCAAAGTGCATTTGTGATATCCATCAATCATCTTAGGTTACAACATGCTTGTTGATCTCATGTGCTCAAGCCGCATTCAGCCAGCTCTGTGCACTCTATGTTCTATAACTTTTCCCAGTTTCAAACGCCTTCATAACATGTTGATCCTCGCGCGGGCCTGCCACGCATCCACGGGTATTCATAACTCATAATCAAATTTAAGCAGCAGCAGTGCCATTCTCGAGGCTCTCCTCAGGCCAGACGTTGTAGCCAAAAGTATCCTTCATGTTGACGAAGCGAGTGTGGCGGCCCTTGGCGACGCCCTCGACAGCCTCAAAGTCGGCGTCGGAGAGGGTGGGAACCTGGAAGTTGCTCTCGATGCGAGAGGGGGTTGAGCTCTTGGGGAGCACAGAGTAGCCACGGCGAAGACCCCAAGCGAGAAGGACCTGAGCCAGGGTGTGTCCGCTGCGGTCGGCGACCTCGTTAAGGGTCTTGTTGGTTCGGACCTTTTCGCCTGTAGTGGGGACTTGGTCCTGAGAGCCAAGAGGCGAGTAGGCTTGGGGCAGGATGCCATTGTCTTGGCAGAACTTGACAAGTTCGGTGTTGGGAAGGAAGGGGTGGATCTCAATCTGGTTGACAGCAGGCTTGACCTTGGCAAAGCCCAGCAGCTTCTTCAGACCGGCAATGGTCCAGTTGGAGACACCAATGGCACGGGTCTTTCCGCTAGCCAGCAGCTCCTCCATGGCGCGCCATGTAGGCTCAGGGTTCTCTGTGAGATCCTTCTTGATGACGTACTTGCCATCAGGTCCAATCTTGGGCTTGTTGTCGGCGTCCTTCTCCGCGGCGATGGGCCAGTGAACGAGGAATAGGTCGACGTAGTCGAGGCCGAAGTTGGATAGCGAGTTTTGCAATGACCACTTGACATCCTCGGGCTCGTGGAGGTGGTTCCAAACCTTGGTGGTGATGAAGAGGTCCTCTCGCTTGATAGAAGGGTTCTCACTGAGGAAATCCCTCACAGCTTGACCGACCTCTGCCTCGTTAAGGTAGAACCAGGCGCAGTCGAGGTGCCTGTATCCAGCCTTGAGAGCGCAGGTGACGGCCTTGTAGGTCTCACCCTTGGCACCCTCATTGGCAAAGGTGCCAAATCCCAGGCCTGGGATCTTGACACCGTTGTTGAGGGTGAATGTGGTGGTGTTGGAAGTCATGGTGGATAGGTAGGCAGCTCGATATTCGTGATGACAGGGATATGATGCGTAGGAAGGGAGAAGAGTGAGATAACGTGAGATAACAGATATCGACGGAACCGCTTTTAATAAATGAGAAGAAGAGATATTTTCGCCTCAAGGCGCTGTAACCGGGATAAAATGATAAATTATCAGGGTCCTCTTTGTTGGCGAGGTGGCTTTATCACATCCTTCAACAAAAACGTGGTGGTTTTGAGACAAAGTGGACTAGCTATGATATCATTGCGCCTACTACGGGTTTCTAGAAACGATAAAAAAAAAACTGATTTTGAAAAAAATCAGTTTTCATACTGTAGCCGCAACAAAAACAACTCGCCCCCCTTGCTTTTTGACTTTATCTAGGAGAGCTACGTGGGTTCCTCTTGAGTCATAGGTTGACCAGTGTCGACCAACCACGGGCTTCACAAAGGAAGCAATCTTATCGACGGGTGGGGATGAGGTGGCGATCGTCCCAGATTGTTACCGTTTGTGATGTTTGAGGCTCATCCGCCCTACCCGTAACGGGTCCACTGTGAAAACGGAGTTCCCAGGGTCCTACTCTGCATGATGTCACAGGGTTCTTTCGGTGAGGGTGGCGGGTCGGCCAACCGAGACGGAACGTGACGGAGGAAGAGAGATGGATACGGTTGTAGTGAGATCCATAAGACCACAGTGAGATCCATGCGGCCACATACGGCCAACAGGTACAAAGATCCATCCCGATACCGTTCGTTCCATACGGACCACCATGCAAGATCCATACCGTATCAGCCGCGGCTCCGCACCGCCCACTTGGGACGGCCACTTCTCGGAACTACCGCCTGATGCGGCTGTACCGCCAAGGAACACGACGACAAGCTCTCACAACTGAGGCATATCTCGGTCGCCATGGTGTAACCAGCTAAGAGGGTCCACGGTGGATATCTCTACGTTTGAAGCTCACGTCACTTCGGAGGGTCCAAACGTTTTGCACGCACTCTCAACGTGTCGTTTTTCCTTGGAACGTTCTTTCGGTTCCAAAGTTACATCTCGCTTGAGGAAAAAAACGTAGATAACGTGTAACTTGTAACTTGACGGTGAGTGTCCGAGGATCCACATCATGCCGTCGGTAGCCCCGTTTCGAGATTTCTCCTGGATGACGATGTTGGTGATGATGATATCAACAATGAACGAGTTTTTTCCCGACGTGGCGTGCCGAGATATGCTCTCTCATATCTGCCTGATTGATAGATAAATACGCTTCCCCGAGTCTGTAGACCCTGGATTCGTCATCACTTTATGCCTCTATCTCCATACACTCATTCTTGATACCCCGAACCATCCATCCTTTGCATTTTCAGCCTTTCTACCTCTACCTCACATCCACACAAAATGTCCCCATCTGCCTTTGACGAGTCGGACCTCCACGTCCCCACGAGTCCCAGCCATCTACGAAAGATGTCTTCCATCTCCAGCGTCCAGAACGGCAACGAAAACACCCTTGCCATTCCTGGATCTGAGGATGATGGCCCCATCGAGGTGCCCGCTACCCGCTCTGCTATCTCTGAGGCCAGCAAGTACATGCACAACCTCAGCGTGTCTCCCTCCATGAGGGACCGCAGATCCTCCCGCAACTCTTTCGGCACTGCTCTCCCCATCCCCCGCAAGCGTCAGTCGCGTCTCTCGTCTGTGCACCATGCCGACGGCCTCCCTGCGCGTCCGGGCATGCCCCCGATCCAGCCTACCCGGGAGCTCCTCGTTTCTCAGGTTCAGACCATCCAGGCCGAGAAGGTCAAGAAGGCTAAGAACATGGCTTTTGCCTTTGACATTGACGGTGTGCTCGTCCACGGCGACCGTCTTATCCCCGAGGGTCGCAAGGCTCTTGAGATCTTGAACGGAGACAACGAGCTCGGTATCAAGATCCCCCACATCTTCCTCACCAACGGATCTGGCAAGATCGAGAAGGCCCGCTGCGAGCAGCTGTCCAAGATCCTCCAGAACCCCGTCAACACCGACCAGTTCATCCAGTCCCACACACCCATGAGTGCTCTTGCTGAGTACTACAGCACTGTCCTTGTCGTCGGTGGTGAGGGTTACCGATGCCGTGAGGTTGCTGAGCAGTATGGCTTCCGCAACATCGTCGTCCCCAATGACATTGTCGCTTGGGACCCTACTGTTGCTCCCTACCGTGTCTTTACCGACGAGGAGCGAGCTACCTCTCGTCCTCGTGACTTTACCAAGATCTGCATTGAGGCTATCATGGTCTTCTCCGACTCTCGGGACTATGCGACCGACATGCAGATCATCATGGATGTCCTCCGCAGCAAGAACGGTCGCCTTGGCACTGTCGCCGAGGACCCTGTTGCTGAGCGCATCCCTATCTACTTCTCCCAGGGTGATCTCCTCTGCCCTACTGAGCACCCTACTCCCCGCATGTCCCAGGGAGCTTTCCGCATCGGCCTTGAGGCCATGTACAAGGCCCTCACTGGTGTCGACCTCGAGCGTGTCGTCTACGGCAAGCCCGAGCTGGCTACCTACAAGTACGCCGACGACGTGCTCACCTCTTGGATGGGCGAGCTCCACGGCGAGGAGAAGCTTCCCCAAAACATCTACATGATTGGCGACAACCCTGCGTCTGACATCATCGGTGGCAACATGTACGGCTGGAACACGTGCCTGGTGCGAACCGGTGTCTTCCAGGGCGGCGACAACGACGAGAACAACCCTGCCAACTTTGGCGTCTTCCCCAACGTTCTCGAGGCTGTCAAGAAGGCGCTGCGACAGGAGCTCGGCAGCGACTTCAAGTGCTTCTTTGACGAGACTGTGAACCCTGTCCTGCACGCCGACGCCCACGACGGCGCGGCTGTGGTTTAAGGAGGATTTAACAGATTGACTGATGAAATCTTTTGGCGTTTTTTGGATTTGGCGAAAAGTCGACAGCTTTCGACGTGGGAATTTGCAATAGACCAGCGATATAGAATCTTGATATCAACAGCATCCATAGATTGATGATGTCCCGAGACTGGACGAGGTGGACGCGCCTTGTATCAGTCTCGATGGAATTGCCTGGCGCAGTTCAATTGAAACAAATCCCGAAATACCTCTGTCTCTCTTTGTCTCTCCTCGTGACGTGAAAGCTGAAGAAATGAAGTGGCGGAGGATTCAATCCAACGGCTTTTGCCTACTCAACATGGAAATACAAAGCGAAAGGATTCATGCATATTCTTGACTGGAGATTGTGAAATGTCGGAATAAAGACACAGATCTGTATCTCCGCCGAGAGGATTTGCTGTGAAGTGGAGAGAATGCAACATCACAGCCTCTATCATCCCAACCCAAACCCCAGGATTAAAGCCTTACAGCCTCCCCGCTGAGCCTTGATCCAAGTAAAAGGATGCAAAGAGAATCCCTTCATCTCAAATTCTAGGTACGAAGTGTTCATGCGCCTCACGCTAGAGCGTCGCAGGATCGGATCGTCCATGCTTTTTTCGCGTCTTGACCAATCGCCCTTGAAACGCGGCTTGGCGCGAGGAAACGCGAGCGAGCGAGGGCGAAAAAAAGGGCGATGGAGTGTAAGCGCGCGGAAGCGGTGACGGAACCAACCAGATGTAATGGCGAAGATGAAAAGATTGATGTTATGATGCTATTGTAGGTAGGCAGTTGAAGATGAGGATATAAAGATCATTGTTTTGGTCTTGTTTTCTATCATCATCACCATCTCATCTCATCTCATCTTCTCACCCCATCACCAAGATCTCATCTCACACATCAAATCTCAACTTACACACCCAAACCACACTCCAATCACATCTTACAACCAACCAACTTACACAATGGTTCGCCTTCTTTCTACCCTTCTCGTTGGAGCTCAGCTCCTCGCTCCCGTCCTGAGCCATGCTGTCCCTCACATTCAACCCCGAGGAGCCAACGACAACATCACTTACCCTTACCCTGAGCTCGGCACTGATGACCCTGCCGACTTTGCCACCAACGGCTACTTCATCAACCATCTCTGCATCAACGTCAGGAACCTCACCGCTAGTGTCGACTTTTACTCTAGCGTCTTTGGTCTCCGCACTCTTTTCACTCTCCACGTTTCCAAGCATTTCAGCATCACCTATATGGGTCACCCTCATGGCGGAAAGAATGGAACTGGATACCAGACCGCTCTTGAGATGAACCGGGAGAAGAACAACGCCGAAGGCTTGATCGAGCTGGTCTACGTTGATGTTCCAGTCTACAACATCGATTCATCTATCGAGACCCCCAACACCTTTGCGCACATCGGCATGGTCGTCCCTGACACCAAGGTAATGCAGGACCGTCTGGATTCCCTCCCTCACATTCCCGTTCTGAAGAAGTACGGTGACCCCATTGAGCTTGGCAGCAAGGTCGCTGGAGCTACCAGTCTTACCCCTGAAGCTCTCGCTCAACTTAGCCCTGAGGAGAAGGAGCTAATCTCCAGCGTGCTCGGTCCCACCAACGAGCCTCTCATCTTTGTCGCCGATCCCGATGGCAACCTGATTGAGATCCAGCCCCAGGAGGGAGCTGAGCTGGCTGGCTAAACATTTTGGGGATTGATTTGGAGTTGGGGTTATAGCAGACATCGGTGGCGATGATGTCGATGATGCCTTGAATTCAGGAACTGTACATATACACGAGAGATGAATAGATTCCAAGTATGACCGCTTTGAATATTCTAACAAGATCCACTTGATGGACTATCCTCCTTCTTATAATGCCCAGCTGTGACGAGAATGTTGTTCGTCGGGTTAAGCTTGTTTGACCTCCTCGCCACCTCCACCATAAACCCCGGCAACCCACCCGGGACTTCCTTTTCATACCACTCTTTGGCATTCTCAAGTGATAGCGCTGCCTCGTGCATCTCCAAAACCTCCTTGCTATCCCAGATACCTTCACGTCTATTGAGAGACCTGAGCATATCGAGCGCACGAGTCCGAAGGTGTTCATCCTCACTATAAGAGATGACAAACGAGAGGCCAGATATGAGATCCCCGTCGATGGAAAAGGTCGGATGTCCAGGGACGATGACTAACTGCGCCAAAGCCTCTGAAACGTCGAGAAAAGACGTCATTGCTTCCGTGGGCGGTGGAGAGTTGGGTCCCCAGGTCATGCTCATCTTCCAGAATTCCTGCGCCACCGTGAGGATGGCGAGTTGTGTGTCGTTTATCATCAGAGGCTGTTTCTCTTGGAGCATTGACTTTGTCATCTCAAAGCGATCGTTCCAGTGGTAAAACTTTTGATCGAGCGCTTTCCAGGTCTCCTCGTCGTACATAATCTTCTCAGAATCTGGGCTTTGGTCGCTTGAATAGGTCTCCCAAGGCTCTTCGGCCATTGTCTCCACTGCCTCGACGTCCAGTTTCCGTAGCTCGTAGTTTGCATCATCAAGATCTCGAAATGGTGTTGCAGCTGGGGCTTCGGATGCGCTGATGGCGCGGTAGGGAGGGTCTGTAGCAGGGAGGATGTTGTCTTCTAGAAATATGGATGCCTCGACTCCCAATGTGGCAAACATTTGAATCAGCTTTCTGGTGACATGTTGTCCTTGGGTATCCGAGGCAAGGGCCGGCAGGGCCAGTAGGCGATTGCCGGCTCGAAGATGTCGAACAGACTCGGGGTATCTCCCTGTGATACCCTCAAAGGCGATGAACAAGAGGCAGCAGACCAAGGTACAGTGAATGTTGAATGCCGAGTCCATAGACATATGCGGTACGATATGCGAAATGGCCTTGTTGTACTCCTGCATCGCCAAGCCTCTCAATTGCTGCAGTGGAGATCGAGTATCCTGACCAGCCATAAAGAACCGATGGGCAGCACCGACAGCAGAGACTGCATATCTCACTGGCTCGCAATTATGGGCCAGAGGCAATACAAAGGTCATCCAAAAGTTGGACATGTCAGTCGAGCTGGTCAGTTGCTTGGAGGTCCAGTGGTGGAAGTGGTCGAGATAGTATCTCTCGATGGGGGCACCGGGTGCTGACGGGGGCTGGAACACAATGACTTGTTTTGACTCTGGTGTTGGTACCCAAACATCGCGTCGCCGAACTGGTTTCTTGGGAGCTGGAGGAGGAGCATAGCCGTCGCACTTGACACCGCTATCGCGACATCGTCGACATATAGGCTTTTCCTCATCACATTTCACGTGTCGAATCCTACACGAAGGAGTTGGTTTAGATCTAAGCCAAGCTATCGAGCGGCAAGGTAACTTACTTGCTATAATCAGGAACCAATGTCGCCTATCAGCTTCTTTCCTCGGCACGGGGAACAGTTGGGGGTTTGAGCGGGTCACGCACCAGGTAATGCATCCAGTCCGGGTTTTTGGGCCATAAGCCCGCCTAAACTTGGGCCTCCGAGGCAAAGGCTTCGATTCGCTCATGGTTTCTGCACGTTACTTTTACTTGGCGGGAGAGAATATTCCGCGGCAATGGTCAGTTGTAAAGACTTTTTACATCTGAGAGAAAAGGGAGAAAGACGGGCGGTCCGAGTCTGTGGGAGGCGCAGCAAAACACGGTCTGAGTGGAGTATTCGCGATTCAGGATGCTGGGTTTGAATACGAAGCGGCCAATAGGATCGACTAATTTGCTCCGCTTTGGGTTAGTAGTTGTTGAAACCAAGACGGCGAGGAGTCAGTGCATCGTGAAGCAACTTAAAACAGGTAAACTTGGGTGAACATGTTTCAGCTTCACCCTTAAGACGGTGACTTGAACTCGCTTGGGAAATAGGCTTGGGTTTAAGATTCTATTTATGTCTGTAAACGAGATTCACATGAGATAGTGACTGCAAGTCCAGCCTAGCAACCTTCTTGGCTGCCTCTCAACTTGAAGTCCCAAGACTACACGTCCAATCATATAGCCTTGACTCATGAGTTCGATCAAGTTTGTCATGATGGTATGTGGCTGACTCTGATATGTATTACGCGGCAAGGCACTTTTGACCGTTGGGCGACCAATTGTTTTCTCCAAGGAGCCGTTTCATTTTAAAACTGTCCTTTGTGGCTTGATACGCCTCGTTGTAAACGTTTACTGTTATTCATATCAGGTAATCCTACTACGGCAGTTCGTAAATGATTGGCTCATCTCCTCTCTTCAGCCTCCACTGATTTGTTATCGCCAAAATGTCTTCACACCCTCTAAGACACCAGCCCCATTTTCTCACAAACCCTGGTGACAACTCCCACCCGCTCGCATCCCACGGAGGTGACCACGCAAGGACACCCCGATGCTCAATCTCCGACTGAGGAAATCCTTCAAAGAGGCCGCCCATGATATCTAACCAAAGCGCATCTTCGTCAAAGTGACCAAGCGCTAGTAGGACGTTGTCGCGCCAGACAGGGTGCGGTATGATGTCTACCCAGCCCTCATGGGGGATCGTGCGCTGTAGGGCTGTGGGTAGAAGGGATGGAGGTACAACTCCGGGGTCTGTAGGATATGGAAGAACATGTTCTGCTGCGGAGGAGCATTCGGCAGTAGGCGCACTCCCAAGTTGTGATACCAGCTCCCGATTGGCGAGGGATGCGCGGAGAACATTAAATTGGAGTAGTACGATCAAGTGATCCGAGGAAAGTGGAAACGTAATTCGAGGCTTGGGGGACCTGGCCGGAATCATGGAGTCTTGGGATGAAGGAATCCGGGGTATTAGAGGCGCCTGAGGGTTATTGGTTTTGGCTGCCGCTGATTCTGGTACCAGGCGTATGGACTGCTGAGCTTCAATCCAACACGGTACCTCGGCCTCGGTCTTGATAATTTGGTCAGCTGCAGCTTTCTTCTTCAACTCGAGGGCCTTTCGCCGCCCTGTTGGTCAAGGTAAGCATGGGTTATTGTGACTGGAGTTGTTGAGCGTCCAGGTTACTCACGATATGCTCTAACATTCAGCCTGTTCTGTAACCGCCTGCGTGATGCTGCATCGGTAACTCCGCTCCAATTGTCTTCCTCGTCTATGAGCTGCCAACGTTCAGCAAGGGGCTGGTTCACTGTGGTCCTCGGGCTGACTGACCTCTGGTAGCTTCGGCACAGGGGTCCCGCGGGCCCGAGATGCAGTCGGTGACATGACGCCAGATCGGGATCTCGGCTTCAGATGATGTCCGGTGCAGTTTGGGAAACTGTGAACTTTCCAAGTGCAACTCGCCGTGGTGCCTGCGCCGTCAGCAGTGTGAAAGTGGAGTGTTTGGGCTGACGCCAGCACCAACAGGGATGCTGATTCCGGCAGTCGAAGGATCGCAAGATGTCTGCTCTCATTGGATGAACTCTTAGGCTTAGCCTTTTTGGTTATCGGCTTTATGCACCTGGCTTACCGTCTGGCTTTCCTCTTTTTGAAACACCACGAGATGCTCACGGTCAATGGTAGCCTTGATGATTTGAAGCGTCACTTCTGGGACATTTCTTGGGGATGATTAGATATGGACTTCCGCTATTTAAACCGTAGCATCCCTCGAGTAATGTTTTTAATATTCTACCTATCCAACAATCTCAATCAATTCTACCACCATCGCTTCTCCCCCCTTGTGAGCAGCTACCCTATTCCTTTAACTTAAGATCGTTTGCGTATCCTTCATCAACATGACTTTTCATCCCGACTCAATTCCTGACCTGACAGGAAAAGTGTACATTGTTACTGGCGGCACTTCGGGCATGTCAGTAGTTACTTTCACCCCCTACATCTCTCCAAGCTAACGACGCTAGTGTAGTGGCTACAACACCGTCGCTCGTCTTGCTCAGCATGGCGCACACGTCTACCTGTGTGCACGCTCCCACGCAAAAGGCGACAAGGCAGCCACTGGAATCAAGGACCGCTACCCTCAAGCAAATATCTCCATCTTGGAAATGGACCATACATCACTGTCTACTGTCGTCTCTGCAGCCAAGCTCTTCTTGTCAAAAGAAACTGCGCTGCATGGGCTCGTTAACAATGCCGGCATCATGGCAACGCCGTTTGAGATGACTAAAGACGGGTACGAAGCTCAATGGCAAACAAATTATCTTGCTCACTGGGTGTTCACTTCTTACTTGGTACCCCTTATGCTCAACACGTCAAAGGGTCTCCCCTCTGGCACAGTCCGGATTGTGAATCTGTCTTCGGCAGGTCACCACCAAGCACCAAAGGGAGGTATCAAATTTGCCGATACTGCACTTCCCAGTGAGGGTGGAATAACCCGATATGGTCAATCAAAGCTCGGCAACGTACTCCACGCCAAGACGCTGCACAAGAGATACGGTCCTGGGTCACCCAGTCCCAAAGCTGGCGAGGGAGAAATCTGGACTTCGATTGTGCACCCAGGCTTAGTGGACAGTCAACTCGGAGATCGCGCAGAGTTCCCTCCTCTCATGAGGCAATTCTTCTCAGTGTTTGGCGCTCTGGGAGGAAGGGTGGATGGGGACAAGGGCGCATGGACGAGCCTCTTCTGTGTCGCCAGTCCTGAGATGAAGGAGAGCCAGAGCGGTACATACTTTCAGAGAATTGCTGAAGCTGGCTGGCAGAGTCGCTTGGCCAAGGACGAAAAGTTGGCTGAGAAGCTGGAGGAGTGGACAAAGGAAGAGATGAGAAAAGGAGGCTGGGTTAGTCAGTGAGTGGGAGCCTAACATAAGGGCTTGGGTGTATCATTGGTTTGCTCTCGTCACAATTTGCAAGACTTCATGTAGATGATTTAGATAAAGGTTTAAAAAATTAACATTGGAGAGTACTATATTGAATATGCTGTAGTCTCAAGTAATGATGGTGAGAGCGCCCACCTACCTCGACTTGTATCACGGCCTCACATGGTCTCAGCAGGGGGCAGAGTGATGGTGCAAAGGCGCCCATTGCTGCTTCACTCCGGCACTGTGTAAGTTAACATGAAGTAATTTAATTTTGCTTAAAACCCAGCTTCCTTTCAAGCTGAGATGAATGCTGCTGGTGAGTTATGCCGTTTGCACCTGGTCTCTCGGCAGCGTTTGCATGTGTTCATCAGCGTATACATCCCACGCTTCGCGAACTAGGTAGTCATAAGGCCACCAAACGTGGATTGGAAAAGTCAAACAGACCAAGCTTTCAAGAATGAAGGAATAATAATGATGTGATCGGGCCAAATACATTCTTGAACTGTTGACTCGTTGACCAGTCCAGGCACGCCGGGTTAAAGCTCCGTAGAATATAAACCATCCACTGCCTTGCGTAGAGCTGCCTACCATCTGTGCACGATTGAAAAGATGGTAAAATTACTAAAACATGTTGATGAGCGTTTCAAAATAGAGAAATCGGCACAGCCGACTGTGTCACCCTTGTCGCGTCAGAGTGATCCGCAGGTCTCGGATGGGACCTTGGGCTGTGAGACTGCATTCAGCCGCACTTGCACTTGGAGAGGATATCCTTGCCACGAAGCGCAATTGAATGAATTTGGGGAACCGCTTCGGAACGTTGTCCCGAATGAGGCGTATGCCGTCAGATGGGCCCTAACGTGGGTTGCTTCGATTGGTGGTGGACGGGTGGTGTTGCGAGATTACGGATACCTGCATCGGACTGCCAAGACGAGTATTTTAGGTATCATTGGGGCAGGGCTGAGACATGCTGTCCTGTCGGAGCTTATTCCTAAAAGGTTGAGCACCGCGAGCCGAGGTTGAGATGCGGTCAAGTCCATCGAAAACTCGATTCAAAGAATTCTACTCTTTGAGTTGGGTAGCCAACTGAACCAACCCAGCTCGTAGTTAACTAAGCCTTGATTGGCAGCTTTAATTTGGATAGTTGAGTGACAGTGCATTAAGCATATTAAACAATATCTATCTCGCTGGCTAAATCCCTTGCACCAACTACATCATGTCGTCATCTCGGCGTACGACAAATGAGGTTGATTATAGACCCATCTCACATCATTCTCATCAGCCTTCTTGTCCGACTTGAGCCAGCAGTTCCCATTATACTTTTCCACTGCGTTTGCCATTCCCCGGTCAAACACCACAGCCTTGCAAGGGTAACCCACAGGGTCTTCGCCGGCACTCGTGGGCGCGTTCCTCATCTGAGCACAGGCTGAAGCGCAGTCCTCGATGGTGTAGGCGATGACCACGCCGATGTCCCTAATGCTATTTGTCGCTGATTTCCTGGCGTCAACTCCGCAGTACCACTTGAATCTAGAGCCTCCGGGGGTCGTAAAGTATTTCTTGAAGCCTTTGGTCTCGCAATCGATTGTGAGGTTCTTGACATCGGTGTAGAGCTTGGGGAGGTATGTGCCGTTATTATTGGTCTCGGTGGCCGCGGCATCGGCATCGGCAGTCGGTGTTGGGCAGGTAGAAGTTTGGGTGAGGGCTTCGACAGAAGAGTCAGAGCTGCGGGCGTGGTTAGCATTCAAGCTGCATCTGAAGGGACAATTGAAGACTCACTTTTGGCAGTTGGCTAGTGCTGCACCTAAGCCGCCACCCAGAGCACCTCCGACAATGATGGCCGTGATTGCGGCCACTAAGATACCAAACGTCAAGAAGGTTGTGCCAAAGGGACCCCTTGGCTTTTGCAGCGGCTGCCCTGGATAGGGATAGGGATGATCCTGCGCAGCTGCTCCATAGCCCTTGGTATGGTCATAAGGATCGTATTGAGGGACAAGCTCGGGTGCCGTCGCATCGGGATCAACCTCCAAGCCAGAGTGGTCTGGTTGAGTCGCCATCTCGTCCGAGTTTGAAAGGAAGGCGGTGCTTCGAGGGATCGACGTGGGCCTTGCTGTAGTCGGATGCAACGAACGAGCGAACGGAGAGAAGATGTCGTCAGAGTACAGCAAAGGGCGTGTCGCAAAAGATAAAAGAAAGACGTTGGTTACGAGAGAAGAAGAAGAGAATGAAAAACATCTTCTCTAATAATTATGGGCTGTGTCTGGGCGCAGTATCCAGCTCGCAAAAGAATCACCAATTCGGGTTCACCAACGACGCACTAAAAAGTCGTTATATCCGCCCTACAAGGATTATCGTACAGGGCCTTTTGCTCCACGAGAGGGTCAAACCGCCTCGTGAACGGGGCGCCGTGCAGATTAGCGACCCTGTAAGAATTCCTCCTCGAGTGATCATCGGCTGACTAGTGGAATC
Organism: Fusarium sp. MBC 441; assembly: GCA_030779165.1. Classification (NCBI taxonomy): domain Eukaryota; kingdom Fungi; phylum Ascomycota; class Sordariomycetes; order Hypocreales; family Nectriaceae; genus Fusarium; species Fusarium sp. MBC 441. Next base: position 94,627 of record JAPFTC010000020.1, read on the forward strand.
CTTGCCGAGCTTTGGAGAGTGCTGAGAGGTTCTGAAGAGGTGTATTTTAAGATTAAGGCCTGTGGCTGGAACCCTGGGCTTCAGACAGGCAGTTTAATCTGACCAACGCCCAACGTTGTGCTGCATGACCAGGGTCACTCGGTAAGACTTCTTTAGCCTGATGTTTCTTCCTTTCATTGTCATGAAGTTGTAAACTCGCGTACAATGTCCCGGATGGTGCTCTCAACGTCGCCTCGGCGATATCCCCCTAACAAGACGACATCCGCTGCATCGGGCTCATACACGACCGTCTCCAGCCCAGCAAACATGGAAGAACGAGGCAGCAGAGGATGATCCTCATCTGATGCCTTAATCTTGACGTCGCTCCCCACCGCCTTGAAGAACATCCCCCAATACTCGGCCATAGTCCAATTTTCGTCGCCCAAGAGTATCGCCTGCCCGCTCACGGCTGCCGCATTGTCCAATGCCCCAGCGACAGCTGCGGCAAGCGCCGTCGTCGACATGATGTTGGAGCCCCAACGCGGTGCAAAGGGCGGAATGTCGATCTTGCCCTGCGCGTAGTTGACAAGCGCTTCGAATATCGGCACGCGCATACCGGGGACATTTCCGACCACCATAGGGGCATCGAGGCTGCAGGCGTAAGAGCTTGGTGATGCGAGAGCTACGATTCCGTCTGCGGCCTGCTTTCTCGAGCGGACGTAAGCTGCCTTCTCGGCCTGCTCTGGTGCGACGTGGTGTGTGTAACTGCCAATGTTCACAAACATTTGGACTCCAGCGTCTCTTGCTAGGCGTGCAAAGGCTGGAACAATCTCGCCGTTGCTGTAGAGGTAATATTTGTCTGCCTCGGCTTGCTGCTCGGGAGGGATGTGTCTGCCATCAGTGCCAGCAGAAAAGATGATGGCTTCAAATGCTCCCAAGGTTTCTCTGCTAAAGTCCTGCTCAAGCTTGAGATAATCCCCTTGGAGATATGGTAGTTCTGCAAGTGCAGGTACATTGGCTGGTGGAGAGGACTTGCGACCGGTGATAGTGACTTTGTGGCCTAAGGATTGAAGATATAGAGCGGTCGTGCCGCCGATCATACCAGTGCCACCAACAACGAGAACCTTCATGCTGAGGAGTGACGATTCACAGACTTTTAAGATATTTCCCTGCTTCAAAGTCCAGAGTTGGCGGTACTGTGTGCAGCTTTATAACTAACTGGTCTATAACGTTACTGATGGGATTGGCATGACGTTATTGGCGGGGTTGCGGAGTTCACAAGGTCCGATGAACGCGACATGTTACAAACGTCACTTCACTCAGTGGCGGCACCAAAGAAATTAAGAGGCAGATTTGTTCTAGTAGGGGAAGGGAGCATTGCTTGGATACGCGTCAAACAAATACAGTCATGTTACGCCGAAGCTTTGGCCAGTTCTCCACACCCTCTGGGGATGAGAGAAACACACTGCATATGGGCATCGTATGCAGAAGAGTTTTCATTACAATAGTCCTCTTCATTATTACGATGTCTCTGGTATAATTTTAGTGTCTAACTTTTATCCATGGCGTGTTCTTTGTTCTCCTGTCTAAGAATACGGTGTGTAAGCAATACCAGCAATAGAGCGTACTATAATCATCTATCATGTACATCACTCATAATCACTGCTTCTCGTACTTACTTTCTTTGTCATTATTGGGTCGAATTGTATGCCCTCTCGTGGTAGCACAAGGGCCATTTTTAGGCAGTTAAATCACGGATAAGATCCGCAGGCGAGAATTCAGGACCTCAAGCGAGTTCCCAGTGCTATATGTTATTTCAGCAGGCATGGTTTATCCTGAAGCCTCTCAGTTGCAGGAAACCCCCAATATCTCTCACAGCCAAGAATCATGCTGCTGCCTGCTCTTACTTGCATGGGAGCGCGGTTTCTGCAACCAATAAGACGATACAAAGACCCCTCTCACTGTCTTTCAAACGCGTGCGCCATTTTTCATCTTCCAACCACTCGATTGTGGCACCTCCAAAAGAGCGCGAGGCTAGCTATGGCTTCAACCGCACATATCAACAGTTCCAAGATGGGAGCTGCAGATCTTTGCGATGGGTGTTTGGTTGTGCTATTGGATGATTCCGTCGATGAGTTCTATGAGGGAAAAATGGAGAACAATAACGATGAGCCGACTCTCCGACACGTGAATGAGGAGCAGTACCGAGAGCCAGACTACTTTGATTGCGCCAATTATGGGTATGAGGACGAGGTTGAGGACGAGGAGGGTGAAGAGGAGGATGAAAACGAAGAGCAGAACAAGAATGAGGATGAATATGAGGACGAGGATGAGAGTGAAGGCAATTTATCTCCAGGCACGCACGAATTTTTCGTCGCAGGGGTATCCCCTAGAAGATGGAGAGATGCATTGCCTGGTCTACCCGCCATGGCTGAGACAGCTGATGCCGGTTGTCAGCTGTGCCGGTTTCTTCGACAAGTCATTCTTCGAAAAGACGTTGCCTTTGAAGGTCCTATTCAGGTGGAGGCAGGGTATATATGGGGCGCTAGTCGCAACTGGCTTGAAAAAAGAGATGACGGACTTGTGACTTGGAGATGTGAGGTTCGCGCTGGGAGTAGGGGATATTTGCTGTCTGCCATTGACTTCAACGTGGAAACGAGAAACGGCAAGTAATTTCGACCGTTTTACGCAAGTAGGAAGCTAATGTTGTCTCCAGACGAAATAGCTACGTGGTTGCGTATGGAGAGGAAGCGATTGCCCATGCCATTGGACGCACATAACGTTGAATGGATGAAGGATACAATCAATCAATGCGAGGAGGAATGCAACCACCTCGAAGCCAGTACCGGTTTCCTGCCAACCAGGTTGATCGACGTTGGAACAAGAACTGGAGACGATGCGCGACTAATAAGAACCACCGGCTTACCAGGCCAAGACCTGAAGTACGCTGCTTTGAGCTACTGCTGGGGCCCCAAGAAGGATGCTGCTAAGCAGACCAAGACGACAAGATTCAATTTATCCCAGCATCTTGATGTTATGCCGCTGAGGGACATGGTTCCCGTGGTAAGAGATGCGATTCTTGTTTGCAAAGCCCTCGACATACAATACCTTTGGGTCGACGCACTCTGCATCCTCCAGGATGATTCTGACGACTGGGATAAAGAGAGCGAGATGATGGGGCAGATTTTCTACACTGCCTCTCTCACAATTTGTCCCTTGTCCTCAAATTCCTGCTTGGAAGGCTTCCTAGGCCCAAGATCTCAAGGACTTGACATCGAATTTCAATCCTCTCGCCGCAACACTATCCAAGGCACCTACACCTTTTTCGAAAGCACATCGCCAACCAATAGCCTTCAACTTAATCTCTTCAGATATTGCAAAGATCTGGACGTTGATCACTCATTGTGGGCTACCAGGGGCTGGACACTGCAAGAAGGCCTCATGTCACTCCGGACCTTGTTTTTCGGAACAAGCATGTGCCATTTTTCTTGCAAGAGAATAAACAGATCAGAGAATGGCTATGATACGTCGGTCCGTACTTCTCCCACCACAATTCGGGACACTATGACATGGAGTTTGAAGGCGCAAGAACGCCTTTCTGAATTTCAAAGAGGGGAGCTGCACGATCAATGGGGGGAAACTTGGGCAACAACAAAGAGGAAATGGGCTTACAGGGAGGACATTTTACCTGCCATATCAGGCCTTGCTAAACAATATGCTACTATTACCAACGAAGTCTACCTCGCGGGTCTTTGGGAAAACACCTTACACTACGACCTTCTTTGGCATATCAAGTCCCCCGATCCTGGAGATTTGGAGAAAGTCCTACGAGAAATTCGACACCAGACGCCATATATCGCTCCGTCTTGGAGTTGGTCATCACAGCAGAAGTGGCCTGAAAGGTTGAAAGGCAGAACATACAACGAAGGTGAGATGTCTGGCTTCATAACCACAGCCGAACCATCCCTTCCTTCCCATACATGGCCCGAATTCATTTTGGCGGAAATGAATATGGAATTGTGGGGGAAGAATCCTTTTGGGCGGCTGAAAGGCGGCTTCATCAAGGTTTCTGGCAAGGTGGCTCCTTTCCCTTCAGACGTGATAATGAGGCATAGGGGTGGTTTCACATTGGGGTACTTTGCAAACAATTACGGAACGTGCTACCTGGATTGGTCGTCAGAAGTCAGAACCGTTCAGCAACCGGGGAGGATGAGGTTGCTGCTGGTCTTGAGCTGCTGCGCTGCCACAAGCGATTGGGATGTGTTGATATGGTACGCGAACCCGAAAGAGAACCACAGGGAGTTGCACAGCGCTTTTGTTGAGCGTAACCCCCTGTGCCGTACTATATGGAAAGACCACGTCGACAGCGAAGACTGCAAGTGCTGCAAGGATGAAACCCTGCCGAGGAATGCATGGGGGGTTGTCATTCATCCTGCAGAGGAGCCTGACTCTTTCTACCGAGTTGGAGTTTTCACGTTGCTTGCCTACAGTGGAGGAATGGATCACTTTAAGAATGTCGCCAAACAAACCATTAAGCTTGTTTGAGGATGTGCGACGGAGAACGTGTTCATGCCAGGTCTAGACCTAGCAGCGTGTCTCGGTGACTATTCGACAGACCGGATGACGACGCTATGGGTTCACTGGTAAACTCTGTTTCTTTGTTCTTGTAGTGTACACGAGGGAAGCGGAGGGGAAAGAAGCTTAATATTTGAGTTAGCGCAGTATGCGAGGTGGTGGGTGTCTTTCTTTCGCGTAGCGTCTTCACTCCAGTGGAAACCGTTTCACCACTTGCCACAATTATGGAGGCAAGGAAACCGCCGGTTGATTAAACGAGCGAGATTGCTGATACGGGAAATGATGAGCGGGCTGAGACCTTATATCACAGCCACACCAAGGGTAATACGCCCGCTGAAACCAGTCGGTGACAGAATGCTATCATCGAATTCTCCGTCCTCATCTCTCTTCTCTAGTGTTCTCCACGCCAAACGGGATACCGAGGAAGGCTACCGGTTCGCCCGGGTACCTTGTTTATCTTGTCTCAGCGCCATCATGTCGTTGATTCCGCAACAGGTCTGATCGTCCCGTTCCTCCCACCACCTTAGCCATTCACTCAGGGCGAACCCTAGATGTGGATCATGCCGTGTAACGCAGGAGATTCGTTAGAGGTCGCGCTATCAGGCCCGTGAGGGGTTCCAGGTTGGTACCGACGCGTGGAGGTTCACAGCCCTGCTCGACGTCATCTCCGGACCGGAGGATTTCCTTGAGAGACCGGCATCGAACCGGGATGTGTGATGCCAATGACGAGCTTAATCAACACCTGATCTTACTCCCTCGCGCCCCCTCGCGTCGTGGTTGGTAGACAGAGGCCTCCAGCTGGAGGGCTGTGCCCCCCCTGAACGTCCATCGCTAGCCAAGAAGTAGCTAGCCTTGTTTCCCCCGTCGGTGAATCGAGCAAGGGTCAAATCAAGCTTTGCTTGGCATTTTTTAGCATGCATCTGACAAGCTCTCTCCTCATTGACCACATCAGGATCGACACCGAGGAGCCCGAAGGTCTGGGAAATAAATTGCTCACCCAAAATTGAAGGGCATCACGTAAAAAGTTCCTCTCCCTTGTTTTATTTCTCTCAGTACCTTTGGAACCTCTGTATTGCTTCTCGAACTGAAGTCTCTGTACCAGCTGCCTCCTCACGCCCAACATGTGGTTGCCGCCTATTAACTTTTTGACGCTGCATTGTGATGCTACCCACTTCTCACACGAGGTATCTTGCATTCATGGCTGATGACGGATTTGCCTAGATGCGTACATCATTTTTATGTGTCTGCTTGCCATTCCCGTTCTCTACCCATACGGGAATCTCAAGGCCATTGATTGCTTCTTTTTCGGGGCCAGCTCGTCGACAGAGTCTGGCCTGAATACGTGCGTCGCTTGTCCGCCTCCGTTTCCTTGGCTGACCGCTTCTCTGCTCTTTGTAGGGTCGACGTGAAGGAGCTCAAGACTTACCAGCAACTCTATATCTACTTTGTTCCTATGCTTACAAACCTCGGCTTCGTCAACATTATTGTCGTCGTTGTACGCCTACACTGGTTCAGGAGCCACCTTAAGCGACTTGGTGAGCGATCCCTCAAGCATGGCTGCGGCGTTTCGTATCGAGTTGCATGCTAATGAAGAGGCTAACATCGTGATGTGACTAGCGCCCCAACTGCACCCTCGCCGACAGCGCGGTAGTCCTGAAGCGGACCCCGAAGACATTCCCGATGCGTCAACGATAGAGCCCCCTGACACAGCTGGCACACTTCTCGTCGCGGTAGCAAGTGGTAACGATGCCGGGACAGCCGGCGAACGCCCTAATGAAGCTCCGGTGATGAACCCGGATAGTGCAAGACCACTCGCTCGCACCACGACCATCACCTTTGACACTTCTACCGAGAAGCATCAAGACGACACCACTCTCTACATTCCATCGCCGCGGGACCGTGAACGAGGTAAGACTCTCAACCCCTTATGTGCAACGTACCTATTGACGCATCAAGGACACCCCATTGTTGAAGAAACTGGAAGAGCCAGGATTGATGTTGATAGCGATGATGGTAAGGCTGTGCAGCTTGCTTGTTCCGCATTATGGCTAATGGTCTCTTTTGTAGAAGGTATCAATGGCAATAATGGTATAGTCCTTACCCAAGAGCAACAGCAGAAGCTAACAAACCCCAAGATGACCGCATCAAGCCAGTGTCCAGTGCAACCTCCAGTAACGGGGGCCCGTCTATGCGCCTCCGCCGTCGATTCAGTGACCGTGACGGCCTCCAGATGACTGCAGCTCGTTCTATGGATCGTGTAGCTGATGTCGCCGCGTCCATCTTGCTTCTTGGATCCGAGACCAAGCCTCGACCCCGCCCTCCGACTCCCGCTCCTCAGAAGCCGCCAGCTTTGAATGACACACCGTTCCTCTCTCGCCAGGTCACTATTGGCCGCAATTCACACTTCCGCAACCTGACTTCTGATGACTTGGAGGTATTGGGTGGTATCGAGTATCGCAGTTTGAAACTCTTGCTCAAGATTGTGATTGGTGAGCAAATGATAGACTCCTAACCAGAATATCCTGTATACTTACCAAGTGTAGCTTACTTCTTCGGTATGCACCTGTTTGGCGTCATCTGCCTCATTGGCTGGATCCAAACGGCAAACCCCAAGTACACGGACTATCTGGAGTCGATTGCACAGGACAAGAACTGGTGGTATGTTCTCCCGTCTAAGTCGAACTTTGGAAGCGATTGGATAAGCTCAACTTGTTGTACAGGGCCATTTATTCCGCCCAGACAATGGTTGACAACCTCGGCTTCTCGCTCACGCCCGACTCAATGATATCGTTCCGCGATGCCAAGTTTCCCATGATCCTTATGAGCTTCCTCGCCTTTGCTGGAAATACGCTGTACCCAGTCTTCCTCCGTCTAGTCATTTGGACCATGGCAAAGATCACACCCAAGCATTCTTCTACGCAAGAGCCCCTTGCGTTTCTGCTCAACCACCCGCGTCGATGCTACACCTTGCTCTTCCCCAGCCAGCCAACCTGGATCCTGTTCGCCATCATCTTTGCTCTCAACTTTGTCGACGTCTTACTCATCATTCTCCTTGACCTTCACAATCCCGAAGTTGCGTCTTTACCCCTTGACGCGCGTGTCCCGGCGGCCATCTTCCAGGCCGCTTCGGCGCGTCATACTGGTACTGCCACCTTCAACTTGGCCAACGTTGACCCGGCTGTGCAGCTCAGCTTGCTGGTTATGATGTACATCGCCGTCTTTCCCATTGCTCTCAGCATTCGTTCTTCCAACACGTATGAGGAGAAGTCGCTTGGGCTGTGGAAAGATGAAGAATCACCGGATGAGGAAAATAGCAAGACGTATTTGGTCACACATATGAAGAACCAGCTTGGCTTCGATTTGTGGTACATCTTCTTGGGCACCTTTTGCATAATCATTGCCGAATCAGACAGGGTGGCCAATGTTGACGAACCGGTAAGAAGGCAGCATACTCTTGACGAACGGGCGCATCTAATCGAGGCTAGGCCTTCTCTGTCTTTTCGATTCTCTTCGAGGTGACTTCGGCATAGTAAGTGACCCTATCACCAACTCTTGGCGGACTCTGACTCATAAATCTTAGTGGTAACGTTGGCCTGAGTCTCGGCTACCCAACTGTCAGCACTTCTCTGTCAGGAAAGTTTGGAACCTTTAGCAAGGTCGTAATGGGCCTGATGATGATCCGAGGTCGCCACCGAGGCCTTCCCTACGCCCTTGACCGAGCCATCATGCTACCTGATGGGCAACTTTTGGAGGACCCTCACAAGTCATCTTGATTCCGCTACAGGTTAATCTTTCAGCCAGATTGGTTAGAGAGATTTCTGCACAAGGTCTTTTCCGCAGGCATGAACAATTGCTCACCAGGGACCTTGAGTTGGGGCTTTATTCACCTTTAGATGTTATGAAATCGGGATGATAAACTGGACAGCGAGGTACGCAGATAGTAAAAGCATCGGTAACATTATTGATTGCAATGCATTTTTTTCCTATCTCTATATGTAAGAGAAGAGATGGTCACAAGCAGTGGGCGCTCTCGTAGTGCTGGCATCACTCTCAGCATACGTGTGTAGTGTCGCGGCCACCCCCAACTCCCGAGGCTCATGGCATCTCCAAATGGGAATATTGTCAACTCTCCAAGGAGAAGGAAGAAATGAACATTGCAGAAAAAGAAAAGAAGAACCCAATCAATGAGTCACACGGCAATCGTCCAGTCAGTAATACGGGAGCGATGACTCGGTGGCGATGGGGAAATGACTGCGGTATACCTGATCTAGCCGTTGAGGGATTTCTTGGCGTGTCCCGCCTCGTGTAACCAACAGCCATTGTAAATCAGGCAAGGCGAGCTTCAACGGTCAGGGATCTTGTCATAAACTGTGGGAATGCCAAGGCCAGCCGGGAAGGCAAATGTGCAATAGTGCCAAGCAAAGGACATGACAAGCATGCACATTGCAATTCATCGATCACATTTCACATGCAACACTTTCCGGGGGAACCTGTGCAGCGACAGGCCCGGGACTGTCCCTGTCCCTCGTCGGGTCATCCAATTAGGCACTCGAATGAAAATCTCTCATAGTGGGTGTCATCTGACTTCGTTGTGTTGGACACATCACACCGCATGTTCTTGGTGCTTTTAAGATCGGGGTTCTAACTTTACCATTTTCTCCCTCTCCATGTCACTCCCTGCTCGCTGGTTTCTTTCCGGGAATGATACTAGTCCCAAACCTGGTTGCGAGAGCCGTTGATGATCAGCGCCGCAGCCCGCCCAAGGTCGCCATCATACTGGCCATCCTTGTGTCTGTCCTGATAGCGTTGGCTCCCACCATTATTGGCGCCAGATGCGCCCGGCAATTCTTTTCACATCGAGCTATGCCCGACTCTCCTGAACGGAATCTGTGTCTCACCCCGGAGGCACTAAATTTGATGCCAGTGAAGAAGTATCGTGGCACCAAGACCGATGCTCCGAGGACTGGTGGGAACCTCTCCCTGGGGCAGACGGATAGTCTACAGAGCTGCTCTATCTGCACCGAAGACTTTGGAAAGGGTATAGAGTTTCGCCCACTGCCTTGTGGTCATAGATTCCATCCTGCCTGTATCGATCCGTGGCTATTACAGCGCTCCTTGACTTGCCCTCTCTGGTACATGTCCCTGATGTCCATCATCGGACAACGACTGACTCTCCATAGTCGCCTCAATGTCGCAACTGGTCTAATCGCTACCACCCGTCCCGAACCACCCGCTGAGCCTCGCCGAGTCCTCTTCCTCACTGATCTGTGGGCGCACCGACGCTCGAGACTAAGAGTTAAGTTCCCACTTCCAACCTCTTCAATATGCAGCCTAATGGATCGATAGGTTACCCAAGAGCTGCCTCCTCTACAGACTATCCCGAGTACCCAATCCATGGGGCCAGGTACCGCCATCCAACCACGACCGTTTCAGCCGGGGCTGCCGTCGATTTCCGAAGTATTGAATCAGATGGGGCCCGCGAGATAGAACATGACGGAGCACAAAACTTGGTGGACTGGAATATTGTGAGAAGACTGTTTATGGGGAATTTTGGGACGGAAAAGGTAGAAGGTATAGTGCTTCTTGAGCCAGGCAAGACAAAGGGACTGCCGATGTTAGCATCCAAAAAGGGGAAAGAAAAACATGTCACGCTCTCTAAAGACAAAAGCATCTCCGGAATTGATGGAAAAGTCATTTTGAGTAACCTCCTAAACCCTAGCCTCATATACGCGCGTTCGAGGTAGTGTCATCCGCTCAGATGGGCCAGATACTACCAGTGCTTTGGGTGTATGACCAGACTCACGCAGGTAACTGTCTCCTGGAAAGAGCACGATTTTGGTGGAATCTCAAACGTGTGGGAGTCAACACAAGGTACGCAGTGTCCATCAATCTCAGGCTCTCAACTTCGAGTCGATGAGGTGGCCAGCTTGCCATGCTACGACAAAACAGGACAATGGCCGTGAGTGGGTACTCATGGCAAGGTAGTGAGAAAAGGGGATTGCTCTTGAATAGCGTCGGAATCAAGGTACAGGTACTTGTAGAATTTTGATGGCCATGCATCATTTAACACCAGGTGTTTACTGCGCCACGCTCTCCTCGGCGGTAGTGAGGGATTTTCCCCAGGTTCTTACCTACAGGATTGAGACCGTTCCCAAGTCGACTGCCAACTTGTCCATCATTTGGTACATTTTCCCTCATATACATTCGATCAAGACAATTCATTCTCAAAGCCAAGCTCATGGACTCCTGCGCTGATAGTGCAAACCAACTCGCCGATGATGATGGCGAGGCAGATGTATGCCTCCCATCAACGGCAGGGCCCATTGAAGTCTTTTTCAACATTCACGGTAAGCTACTCACAGACTTGAGAGAACCGGTGTTTTGACAGCTATCGAATCCTCCAGTATCAGGAGGTTGTTTCTTGCCTCGATTAGTAAGTTCAAAACCTCTATTTAATTATCAGGAAAACGTTACTCATCTTGAGACAGACGACTCGTATACCATCGAAAGTTTTCGTGCACCCAAACTGAACGCTCTGCTGGTCAGGCCTTTGGTGGATCGCCTTTACGACCCCGATGACATCTCCATTGGTAAGATATCCTGGACAGCCAAAACTCTTATCAGTCTTGATCTAACTTGCCTATAGTCTACTGTCTGCTCGCCAACCGTGTTCACTTTTTACGTGAGCAGTCCGACCTGGCACATCAAAGTGTCAATGCTACAAGAGCTACCTTGTGCGAGCTGGTCGCAACTCAAATTTTCCGGCGTTTCCATGAAGCCAATCCAGGCCAGATAGGACTCCTTGTGCTCGGGCGCATTCTTGTCGAGGGCTTCGATCCCTTCCAAGGTGCTCCCAGCGATCTTGAGGAAGAGTGGAGGCACATGCAGTGGCCTATCCAGGAACGTGGTGGCCACGAGATGAAGCTAACGGCTCTTGAACTCGCTATCGTCTCGGAAAGCAAGTTTTTCATCAGCTCGGCCGCATGCCATCGTGTCGTTGATGCCATCAACAGAGGCCAAATCACATACACACCCTTGTCATTTGTCGACATCCTCCCTGACCACTACAAGCATTTACCCATCTCCATCTACAACCCCAAACAAGCTCGCTTGCTTGACCATCATCGGCTCATTGTTCCTCGCACCCGAGTCGTCATCGAGCTGACCCAGTTTATGGTTCTCTTGATCCTGTATGTCTTTACTATGGTCAACAGACACCAGGGTCTTACTCTGTGGGAGGTAGCCTTTTCCGTCTATACCACTGGTTGGATCCTGCAGGAGTTTGCTGCCATCATCGAACATGGCTGGGAACTACACTCCCAAAGCCTATGGTCTTTTCTAGATGCCAGCTTCATTTTCATATTTGGCATCTATTTCGTCATGAGGATATATGATCTGGGAAATGGCACTCTTGCTGACGGGTTCGGCCTTCATGTCCTCTGCGTCGCGGCTCCGATTCTTCTCTCACGGGTTGCGTTCAACATTATGCCCGAGAATGTCGTCTTCATTTCTCTGCACGCCGTGATGAAAGACTTTACCCTTCTCACGTTTATCGCCTTCTGGTGCTTCACAGGTTTCCTACTTGCACTGCAATGGCTCACAGCTGCGGATCAGATCGAAGAGGAGCAGGCGCCTGGATGGCTGACAGTGACCAAATGGCTCCTTTGGATCTGGTTTGGCCTTGACGGCACAGGTATCGGAGAGTCTGCAAACTTTCACGTCATCCTTGGCCCGGTGCTCATGGTAGCCTTTGCCTTCCTTGGGAACACGCTCTTCTTGACCATCCTTGTGGCCATGTTGACGAATACCTTTGGTCGAATCGTGGCCAACGAGAGCGCTGAGATCAGATTCCACAGAACGGTTTTGATCTTTGAGAGCGTCAAAAGCGACTCCATCTTTTCTTACCCTCCCCCACTGAACATCCTCGCCTTGATCACGCTTCTCCCGCTCAAATTCCTTGTCTCCAACCGACTTTTTCACACCATCAACGTCTTCTTCATACAAGTAATAAATGCTCCGGTGTTGCTTCTCATTGGCATACTTGAACGAAGAATCCAGGTTTCGCGGTCCCGAAACAAAAAGTCGTGGTTCGGATGGCACTTTACTGGGTTTTCACCTCACGGAGATGTCCAAGCGGTGTTCAAGGCGAATCCTCCTTTGTACATGTCCAACAAGTTCAACCAGCTCGACCCCTTGGATGATTATCCTGTTTTGGAGGCTGATGTTCTTACCACATCCCAGGCCGAGGTATCACAAGCGAGGTTGCGGAGGGCGGCGGTGAGAGATGGGTGATTGTCAAATACGCCTGCCAGCGTATATGTCTGACCTTGATTGGTCAACTCCAGAAGGCTAGATGGTAAACCCAGTACTTCCGGAGAGAAGCGCCCCATTGAAGAAACATCATAACGTTATCACTTATCACTAGGGACGCTAGGGACTACGTGTATCCAATGGTCAGCGAAGCAGTACCTATATATACGGCGCGTATCTGACATGCATCTCGTTAAACAAACCAACAAGTGGGTAAGCTGAGACTATGGGTATTAATGGTTATTATGACACGTCTCAAGGAGGGCATAAGCTGAGATGACTATGTCTCTCATTCGCGGGTTTATCGACGAAATCTCCGATCCGCGTCTTGGATGTAAGCCGAACTCCGTGTTTCGACGTCACACTCGGTGTTGATCCACCTCGGTAATCCGAGCTAACCAGTTCCACCGCTGATGCTGAGTGAGTCGATCAGCAAAGTATGAATGCCTACGGATCATACAGCTTATCAACTAGACCGGAAAGAGAAAGTGATTCGAATTGTTTATGCACTGCGGACTTGGCAGCTTACGCGGAGTTATCGGCACGTATCCGATCCGACACGCGTACGGAACATCGCTTTTCAATGTGTTGTTGTGACCGTTGAGATGCAAGTGTGACGCTGTTGTAAGACCTAACGAGAGAGTATAAATACCATGAAGGCCCGTTCCACATGCTGATCGTTTGGCAACCAGTCTGCCTAACGTGTCGACCTCAGACAGTTTCGCACTTGATCCAAAATGTCTAACCAAGCATACCTCGATCAGCCTGACCTGCATGCCCGGGCACCATGGCGTTCGGCACTCTTGACCTTCCCCGGAAACCTCAAGGCAGCTCTGAAGGAAGCTCATGAGGATCCCGCAAAGACTTTGTTCGGTGTCGGACAAGGCATCCCAAGCCCATTTGTCACAAAGGTGCCATTCTGTGACCCACCACGAGATATTTTCCAGTTACTAACAACTTGACAAGGTAATGGCCTCCGCCAGACCCGACTTTATCTGGCTTGATGTCGAGCATGGCATGTATGACCGGCTTGCACTTCACGAGTATGAAATTCTTGCTGCACACAATGTCTTCTCCTCACCCATCTTAGTTGCATCCATGCTGCCCAACATCACTCAGAGGGAAAGACCATGGCCATTGTCCGAGTGCCCAAGCACGACGAGGTCAGTCTGACGACGGCTCTCGATGCAGGTGCATCGGGCATCGTGATACCTTGCTGTGAGAGTGCAGAAGAGGTCGAAAAGATCATCAAGACTATCTACTACCGTCAGTTAATACTTTTGGGAAGAACCGGAAGAATCTGTGTGGCTTACATCTAACAGCACCCGTTGGCCGACGCTCTTTCAGCCCTTGGGTCTTTACTCCCGGCATCTCCGATACCTCACTATACGAGGAAGATTCGTTCAACATGAAGACTGCAAACAATCATATCGCCGTGGTTGCACAGATTGAAAGCGTGAAGGGAGTCAAGAACGTCCGTGAGATCGCCGCTGTCGAGGGTGTATCAGCCATGTTGTTTGGTCCAGGTGATTTCTCAGCAGACGCAGGGATCCCATTGAAGCTGGGCGGCGATCCTCATCCTACGCTAGGTGCCGCTATCGGGGATTGGGTAGCTGCCGGACGGGAAAATGGCATACCTCTTCTTGGGTAAGTTTGGGCGCACCATGCTTGATCCTGTTGTTAATCTGTTTCTAGTGCTGCCATGGGCCCTGGTATGATTCCGGGCATGATCGAGCAAGGGTATCGAGGTATTGTTGTATCAATGGATGTTTGGGGTCTCGCCGGCATGGTCCACGGCCAGGTCGAACAGGGGAGAAAAGAAGCTCAAGAGTTGGGCAAGTCGTCTGAGACGAAGGAAAGCAACGGCGTTTGATTTTTAGAACATGACCCGTGGTCCAACTCCAGTAACGGGATTCACGTGCATCTTAGAGTGTAGATTGATATTACCGCTGGATTCAAGTTCCAGGAAGTATCCAACAAACAGCAGGAACAATTCATCTGCCAAGCCCAAGCAAATATTTGTCTAGAGAATACCACAATCGCGTTTAAAATCATCCAGCCACTGCGGACTATCCGCTGCAGTTTGATTCCAAGGGTCGTCACTAAGCAACGTAAGCATTACTGGTTTGTACAAGAAAGGAATAAAGACTCACTCATTGAACAACAAGCAGCGAGATTGGTGCCTCAGTTCCTCGTCAGATGGAACATGGCAGTTGGGGTTATTGGGTGACATTGTTGCCGTCACCCATCTCGCGAGCTCACGCTTCAGCCATCGATGGTGATTTGAGTCGTTTAGAATGAAGATTCCCGTCTTTAACCAGGCAGGTCGGAGACTCGAGTCGCCTTCGCTCGGGCCTGTCCCTGGCGTACCTGGGCTTTCCCCAGAACCGGTAGAAACGGGCCACTCACTGGTTGGGGCTGGCGGTAGAGGCGATTTGGCGCTTCTGAGTGATGTTTGCGGTGCAGTTGAATGGCCTAGCCAGGGTTCAACAAGGTCCGTTGAGCTGGGTTGGCCGTTTAGAAGACCGCCATGTTCCATGCTAGTGTCTGCATTGTTGAAGCCCAATAAGCCAGTATTTGCCCAGTTCCTCGGTCCCAGATCGTTCGAAAGTAGATCAAGTACCTGACGGTCATTCGTCATCCAGGAGGGTAAAGAGCTTGATCCGCTCTGGGGAACACTGCTCCACAAATCATCCTTCAGAAGAAGATTTGCCCGTCGGCGAAAGTCATGAAGCCAGTCAGTAGACTTGCTGATCAGTGTAACCAACCAGTTTGCCACAAAGTCTGGAGTTGATCCCATGTCATCCTCCATGAGCGTGATGATCCTGCAAGCTTCTTTCTGTAGCTCGTGGTCTTGCACAACCAGCACTCCAGCGGCGCGTTTTGCATGGACAAATGCGTGCAAGTGGGACTCAAGCGGGCATGTCTCGAACAGTGCATTTTTACCCTTGATCTTCATGACGGACAATCTACTCTCGGCTCGTGAGCGTATAGGCCCGAATCGGGCCTGTTGAGTGATATCAGGCGAGGACAGAATGAGATCTCTCAACCATGAAAATCCACCGCTTAAATCCGGGTTCTCCTCAGGAAACATGACCTCAGATGCAAAGATAATGCGACATGCCTCGAGCTGCAGCCTTTTGTTGTTAGGCATGTCTCCTGTCGAGTCATAATGACTCTGTATAAAGTACGCCAGCTCGATGGTGAGTAACTCGTAAGCACTCCGGGGAGAGTCTGGTGGTTTGCCACTAGCTTCGAAGGGAAACGGGGTTCCCCGTTCGAAGTCGATCAAATCTAGCGTTATCAGTGTTGCTCCTCGATCGCTCCCAAGGCGATACTCACAAGGTGGCATGGCGTTTTCCAATGTCTCAAGGATCAGCTCGTCAAATCCCCAGTTTCCAGACCAGTCTGCCATAGTGCAACCCAGTTTGAAATGGTTGGAAAGATGATCAACTCGGTCCAGCCAAGTCTCCAGCTCTGCCTTGCAGAACCCGCACCGGGATTTAATCTCTGGCTTCTGGGCCTTCCACAGCTTCAGAGAGAGGTCGATCAGTCCAGCGTTGTGAACCAATCTTAGGTGCTGTTTTAGATGATCCTTTCTACTGAAAGACCGTTCCTGACAGGCGGCGGGATTGTGAGTGGCCAGGTGAGTTTCGCTGGGATCGATTTCGCCGCAGAACACGCAGTACCGCTCATCGTTTTCTGGGTTTATGGCGGTAGGTCCATGAGGAGAGCAGACCCATCGTTCAAGTGGCAGGTGAAGCGAGTTCTCATGTCGTTGCCAGTCATACTTTGTTCGAAAAGTCTCAGTACAAAAGGTGCACTGGAAAGCGTGTCGAGGGATGGCCAGAGATGTCTTTTGTGTTCGTCTCTTGCGATATGAACGACCTCTGCTAAGAGATGAAGATGCGCTTATCGACCCCTTGGAGGATCGTGAGTCGGTTGAGGCACTTGAGGTGGCAAAGCTGCTCGCTGAGGATGCATGACGTCGTCTATGAGTCGACCCTTCATCGCTGGAGCCAGTATGTCTCCGTGTCACTGAGAGTGCGAATTAGAATGGTCATGAAGGATAAGATATGATCCTTTATACTTACATGAAGGCAATGCGTCTCTGGAAGCCATCGCCCGGGCGATAGCAGAAGCGGCAGCAGGTTCATTTTCAGGAGGTGAATCAACCCATCGCTGCAGAGGATCCATATTCCGATAAGAGTTATTACTTCGAGGGATTGGTGTTCCTGCTCTTCTGGATGTCTGAGCCGAGCCAGATCGACCCCTCGAGGATGCACGAGCACTTCCATCCGCGGCTCGACGCCTCCGTGCGTTGGCCAGCCAGTTTGTGACTTGAGTCCGACTCAAGCCGGTTTGGCACTGAAGCATAGTCTTTTCCTCCTCGCTGGGGTAAGGGTGTTCGCTGTGCTCAGAGAACCATCGTTTGAGGACACGGGCTGACTCTCGTGTGAAGCGATGGCCAATCTTGGGTGGGAGGGAAGGGTTCCTTGGCGAGGCGGTTGTGTTGGCGACAGCAGCGCTGCTTCCGGAGTTTGCGGGGTCGACAGAGCGGCTATGAAGATGTCCTGTTTTCGATGGACCAGAGCTAGCTTGGCCTGGGTCACCATTGGATACAGGACCATTGTGTAGGTGTTGGTCTAAGACATCATTGACGTTTTCTTCAGAGGCAGAGGCGAGAGACGCAGACCATAGCTCGTCTATCGAGGTGTTAAAGAAGTCCGGGTGCGCCGGCTGAAAAGACGAATCATGGCCTTCAAAACCTCCGTCGTCAAGTGGAAAGGTCAAAGCATCAAGATCCATCAAAGCACCAGGATCAAGATGCAGGTCTGAGGCCAAGGATTCGTCGCCGGGATCGGCGGCAAGGGTTCGATGATGCGCATTAGCCATGCCGAAGCCGGAGGAGGAGTCGGGGGTCGTCCAAAAGGAGCAAGGATAATTCAGAAGGGAGATAAAGTATTAAAGATGGTCTAGAAGCTGTATAGAAGGACTTGGAAGCCGTGGATGTCGTATCAGCTGGTAAGTTGTCGAGTTCAAGATGGCTCACCACGAGGCACCCCCACTTGAGATTGGATGCACGCTCCATTTTTGTCAATGTCATTCACGCCTTGTGACGCTAACCGAGGACGGATTGGAGATGGCATCACTTGGACTAGCGCTGAGGCTAGGATGGATTGAGTCGGTCGCGATAAGAGCTTGAATGATTGTATCAAGAGAATGAAGCAATAGCATAGTGAGTATAGAAATGATTCAATGACCGCAAGATCAAGTCGAATACTAGCAAAAGGCTCACTAATCGGTTAAGATCACTCAAGCTATAGTTTCCGAGGTGCTTCCCCTCTCCGCTCCTTGTATCAGCCATCTTCAGGAAAGGGTTGATCATGTACATAGTCATGGCGTCGATGGCGGCGACAGCTGCCTTGAAGAAGCGGCACAACATCATGACTCGGCCCTTGATATAAGCAATCAATTCGGCAGACCGAACGAGAATAATATTGATATCCTCCTATTCTAGTCTCTGGTTAGTTTATGGGTCCCGTTAGACGAGATGTAGTTGTACCTACCAGACTCATCTTGTTATTCTAGGAAAGCTCTGTCAATTCTGCAATGACCTCCGTGGTTCTGGATAGAGAATACGTTCGTGAATGCTCTTTATTTCCTGACCTTGCTTGAAAACCCCTTATAACCATTGCTCATGAGCTTCTTAATTCCCGTATTCCAGTATGTATTGGGACGGGCTTCCATCGCAGACCACCACTCTTCACCGATCCATATCGAGAGTATTCCAAGATTAAAAGCTGACATGGGCCTAACAAGGATAATGTGGGCAAAGGACAACACCGACCTTGCAGATGAATAGAATCATACATCGGCAAGCGCAAGAGACCGGAGCATCTCGTTTGATGGCGCTTTGGCGCCGGGGCCAAAGTCAACGGTTAAAAAGCCCCGCCGTGGCACCAAAGTATCATGCATATGGGCCTCGAGGTTGCGAGATCCAAATACATACACGTCAGGGTACAGATGCCACGCTGCAAACATTCGCAGTATTTCTCCATCTTGTACCTCTTGAGGCCGTCCGGATACGAGATTCTCCGTGATAGTTAAGGCGGAGAGCCATGCCGTGATCAAGGAAGCAACCCTCTGTGTTGGATTATAGCTTTCACCGATGATGGGAAATATCTTCCAGGGGCCGAACTCCGCATGCTTCAGTAGGGATCCAAGCTGTCTTTTCTCCTTTGACATACATATATTGCCCATTTCAATCCATGCACGCGCGCTCGAATCCAATGCGGCGAGCCGGGTACGAGTAATGCCTCGCCGCACTGCGGTCTGACCCACTGCCCTGAGAGCTACAATGGTCTCCCAAGTGCTCGTAGCCTCTTCGGCATCCGAGCCGGATGCTATGATGCAAGCGAGGAGATGCAAATGAACAACAGCTCTGTCGTGACTCGAATCAGGCCTTCTGGCGTTCGTCACATCGGCGAGAGCACTGCGTATCGAGAAGTCATATCCGTCAGAGAGCCCAGGCGCAGCCAATGCATAGATTTCATAAGCACGCTGCTTATAGACAGAGAGGAAATTCGGGGTTTCAGGGCACATGCCCTCAAACAGTTCCGCGAGGGCCCTAGCAGTCGAGATGATTCCGTAAAACAGATCGGCATCCTCCTGCATTGAGGTATCTCGTTTAGTGAAGGTGGCGTCAAAGCCAAGGTTTGCTTACAACCAACTTTTTCGCCCTTTTCAAACCAGGCGCCTCCATGGCCGCCCTCAGCCGATGAATGACTCCGCTGAACTCCGCCATGAGGGCCGAAGACGTTGTTAAGGTGGGCGGCCGGGCGCAGAGTCTGGGGCAAGTTCGTAGAAAGGGCGATGTCGAAACACACAAGGCATGAGACGATACGGGCTTCTTGAGTTGATGCAGGTTAGGCGTTGTGATGCTCAGGCAACGAGGTATTCTTGTCTCAACCCCGCATCAATCACGCTTCTGCACGTGTGGCTGAGTGCTCTGGCTTCTCAGCTCCCGCGCTCGCCCAAAGTGCAGAAGCTGGCCACTCAGCAGCGAGAGAAAGATATTCAGCCATCAGAGGTACCATCCAACGCCACAAGTCATGCGAGGTTGTTTTTCAGCCAAGTCCAGGGCAGACAAACCACACACTCGAGATAACCACGTCCCTAGCACCTCGGCACTGCTCGTTGCTCGTGAGCGGACCAACATGACAGTTTCAATACACGATATACCCATGACTGATTTGAACAATGTCCATCAAATAATTGTTTTAGGACTCAAGTAAGCATCGGAAATCTTATTAGTCGAGACAAGGATGATAAGAACTTTCATGCAATTGTTGATTCTGAAACGTAACGTCGCTACCCCCCAAACAGCTTAATGCGACCTTGACTCACTCAATGCTTCCAATACTAAATAGAGAAATCTTCTCACACACGGCTATCCATGTCTTTTTCCACACTCCACTTAGGAGTCCTCCTCAGCCCTCACTCCAGATACACACAAAGTCGGGTCATCCTGGCTGAAGAGATTCTCATCGAAGATGCCCTCGACTCTCTCGCCCAGGTAAAGGTGAGAATCGCCAATGTAGAGCCAATCAGCCGAAGGTCCGTTGGGGAGGGAAATGTGGGAGGGAGTCGGGGGTATCAGATTGTCAGTGTTGCCCGATGTCGATGAGTATGCCATGGAGCCGGGGCCAGTCGAAGTCTCGAGCCATGAGACACTGCTCTCTGTTTCCGGGCACTGTTGCTGGCCAACCGGCAAGTCTGCGGAGAGGGGACTCACGAACCAGATTGGATCATTGTTCCGTAGAAAGGCCGGACCTGTTGGTGGTTTGGAAGTGACTCCAGTGTTAGTGACGCGAGTTTGTTGCACCTCCTCCCTCGATCGAGTGTCCACGCTCGTCTCCTTTGCCTTCGAGGTTGTCTGATTAGTATCTCCCAGCTGTTCACCACCAAAACACGCAGCCGGAAAATCCGCTGTGTTTGGATAGAGGCTCTCGTAGATCTTCCTCCAGCTCCAATAAGCCTTCTTTTCTCGTTGCCCATTCCCAGGTTGGCGGCGTTCGTTAATGGTGGTCGTCCAGGCTTTCCATCGATCATGTTGCTCCTTGCTCATCAAACTCCATTTAGCCCATTCTCTCTTCTTCTCGGGCCAAGGCTTTTCATCGCATGTCTCATGCTTTTCCTGCAGGCTTTTCAGGTCACCCTTGTTGACCGGAGGAAGCTTCTGCTTACATCGCAGGCATACATATGTGTGGGAGTGCACCCTAGACAAATGCTCGCTAAGATTTTTTGCATGTTAACAAATGTCAGAGGAAGTTTCGTGAGAGACAGCACTTACTTGAGTTTGTCTATTGCTTTAAAAGTCTGACCTTTCTTGCAGCAGGGTTCACCAACCTCGTGGCCATCCTCGATGCATTGATCAGCATGAGCGCGAATTGGACAGCGAAGCTTGAGATTGGGTTGATTGTTCATTGTCCTGGATTGTTTTGGGTTGCGTGGGGAGTATTCCGGTGGGAATGAAGGTGCATCCATCACTCCCTGGTGTCGAGGAATCCCTTGGGACGACATGCGGTCGCTTCCAGATGTGCGTCTAAACCGAATCGTAAATATAACTCAGGACAGACAGAGACAACAGTTAACCGCCCAAACTCCTACCATAACGCGCTTTGATGTTCACGATACGGTTGTCAGATCGCTGCTGATGATAAACAACTGCGTCGGAGGCTAAAGAGGTATAACCCCCACTGGGTTGTGGGAAATGAACCAAGTTCTCTGAAGGGACACCAGGGTCTACCTCATTTGCCAGCGAACGCTGAAACACAAAACCCAGGACGGTCGTATCGTTCTCAGGGTCGTTGTTGAGCAGACGCTGGATTTGGTATGGTTGCCTCTTATTCCCTGAGCCTTCAGTCCGAGGGTTTTCTGTTTGGACCTGGTCACGTCAGAAATACCATATATAGAAGCAACGGTAATATTCCAGTGAAAAGCTGAGTGTACATGGATGGGCACTTACCTCTCTAGTGGACATGGGATTCTCAAGCCTTGGCGGAGTGCGAGTGGATTGTTGACCTTTGCGCTGTAAGAAAGAAGATGACGGCAGTGAGGGGGGATGAGAGCGCTGGGTCATGAGGGATTTTCGAGGAGGAATTTTTGCGGTTAAATGAAATGAAATCATCGCAGCGATGTAAACCGATTTCACCTATATACGCGGTTGCGATAACATCTCTGCGATGTTTTCGAAGTGCAGGGGGGGTGAGATGCAGCTGTGGCGCCCAACTGTGCTCTCGCGGACCAACAATTGTCCAATAAGAATAGGCCTTGGGTTGTTTTATGATGATCCTGACCGCTTCTAGACAACCCCAGGAGAATGGGAACGTATGATGTGAGTGAGCGAGGATACAAAGGTATTCAAGCGGTGCGGTCAATGAACGCCTTGTCATCGAAGACTACGAGAATGGGATTTCGTCCCAGACACTGTTCTTTAAAAACTAGAAAGAACTTCAAAAGAAATAAGGTCGACTCCCTTCAGACCTTTTACCTTTTTGTCTCTACTCCCGACTCAGGTACGTGGATGCATATCCCGTGTCTCATCCTAGTTATCAGACTCTTTGAGTATTGAGCATGGACAAGTCCGGTTCTGATATATGTATATGTGCATACTTAAATCTTATTCATCTAGATTCATGTGTAAATGACACTAGAGTTGCCTTTGTTTCTTCCGAGGTGGCCGTTGATAGTGCTGGGTGACTTCGCCAAACATCTTCCCCAGTTATACACCCAAATAGCCATGCGTGGATATAAGAGAATGACAATTATTATTTTGACAGCCATTCGAGGATCGTTCCTATTAAGATTCGTCGTAGAAGCTTGTGAACTTGGGAATGCTCAAATTTCTTGACAGGGTAAGCCGAGCCAAGTGCCTAGATGTTATTCGTTGCCTTTGCGATTTTGGCTGCGTAAATATTTATTAAAAAGATGTATCGCATTCAAAGAGCCTTGTACTCAATCATGGTCAAACTGAGGTGTAGTTTTAGGTAGAGCTTATCGATACCGTTTTGAGTGAGTTGGGAGGCTCTGCGGGACAAATCAACACCAGTGACAATATATCCTCCTTGATGCATCTTTCAGTTCTACTCAACCGTCTTAGACCCATCCATTTTTCTCCGTCAGGATCACGTCAGTGATCATCAATGAGAGTACAGTGATTGAAATTCTTTGCGAGTCACTTTCGAGAGCTCGGAAGCAGCGGCGCGTTCCCGCCGCGACGAGAGGCCGGGCAGCTGCCCAACACCTCTCATCCTAAGCCTTAGGATACCTACACGAAATGCTCGCGCCTCGTGATCGTGACGCGTTTTTTCTCCTCCTTCTTCCCTCTCTCATCTCTCTTCATTGATTGCCTCCGTCTCTCGTTCAACTCTCCCCAGTTCCGCCTCTCTCGGAGTGCGGCCGCATCGTGATACGATACTCAGCTCTTGTGCGACCCTTGATCTCTATTGTTGCACTTTGCGCTTCACCTCTTGTCAACATGCCACCTCCGGCCGTCAATAACGGCATGCTCTCTGAGCTTCTCCAGACGGGCAAGTTTAGCGACTGCACCATCATCTGCCAGGGAAAGGAGTTCAAGCTTCACAAAGTCGTCGTCTGTGCCCAGTCTCCCATCATTGCAGCGGCTTTGGAGAAGGCCTCAAAGGTATGTCACCACTGAAATTGTTTACTTCAAAGAAACAGGGCAGTTTGCTAATCTTTTGCTTAGGAATCACGGAGCAGCGCGCTGCACATCACAGGCTTCGACCTTGCCACAGTCGAATGCATGGTTGATTTCCTCTACCACGAGGACTACATCATCAACGGAGATGTCCTCGGGATGACCAACACGTCCAAGTGGACGCCTCCTCCCAACAACCAAGGTAACAGCCTTCCCCCATGTGCGTCTTCCGTCTGGCGAATTCCGATTCTCATCATTTACAGTCAACGGGTCTGGAAATACCGTGCTCGAAACTATGCCCCCAGGCCCCTCTGCTCCGACTACTCCTCCCCCGGCTGTGGTGCGCGATAGCCTCCTCTGCCATGTCGAAGTCAACGCGATTGGCCATTGCTACAAGCTGCCTAAGCTCTGCGATCGCGCAACCAAGTACATCCAGGACATCATCTCAAGCGACGAGTTCCCCGCCGATATCTTTCCCTACCTGGCCATTGCCGCCCACAAATCGAGTGAGGACACCAAGCTCCATGACCTGGTCTTTTCCTTCGCGGAGGAGCACGTCCAGATCCTGCTGAACACCACCGGTTTCGAAAAGCTGACGACCCTACCTGACTTCGGCTTGAAGCTGCTCCAAACGACGGTTGCCAAGCTACAGGCGAATGAGAATCAGCTTGCGAAGATCCAGGATCAAAGCGTGCTGGATCAAGAGAGCATCGACAGACTCCAGCAAGACCTCTCTGGCCTGAGAGAGCGTTTTTCGGCCGCATCCGCAGAGTGCGAGCTTGCCATCAAGAAGAACTCGGACTTGGCTATGGAACGCGACAGTGCTCAACATGCTCTTGACAAGGAGAGCGAGCAGAAGCTCGCAGCTGTGTCTGGACGCGACCGCATCAAGCAGGATTACGAGTCAGAGAGAACCAGAGCAGCGACTCTGCTGTCCTCGCGCGACAGCTTTCAAAAGGCCCTCTCCACTGAAAAACAGAACTACGCAAAGTTGTGGTCTGAACGCGCCGCGCTACAACAGCAATTGACGACTTTGACCACCCAAAACAACAGTGTCACTGAGCAGAGAAACACAGCCAGAAATGAGGTGGCGGCACTTCAAAAGAAGATCAATGACCTCCTGGACATTTTGGAAAATCGCGACTATTGCCGCAACTGTGGAAATGATTTCGGCTGCTGGATTGAGGATGTCGTCACAAGCTTCATCCTCCGTTGTGACAACTGCAGGTGCCGTCATTACAATTGAGGTTTTCTTGACTGGCAAGTCAATGAATCATGTATGAGAGGTCTAAGCCATCGAGGAGGTACTGGGTCGAAAATGTTCTGGAATCTGTGGTGATGTCGCCGTGTGGCACGGGAATCTGTGGGAGGTCATGTGGCGGTTTCACAAGAGACATCAAGGACGATCGTCGAATTTGACTTGTCGATTAGAGGCTATGCTGATAAAGATCTAGCTGATACTAGCAGATCGGCCGCTGCTACTTGAGTGCCTAACTTGATTTCAGGAGGTTATGATGCATGAGGCTTGCTCCAACTCGGCAGGGGTGTCGTTCAGCTGGAGAAGATCCCAGCAGACGGCGCAATGAGGCGCCGATCAGATGTTCGCTTAACGGGGAACTGGCGTCCCTAGAGGATTGCTTGGCCAAGCTGTCGCGAAAATGTTAGCACACTATCTGGGCCAAGTGTCAGCCACCATGTGTACTGCAACATGCCAAGAATCACGGCGTGCCCCTTGAATGAGGTTAATGAGCCTAATTGAAACGATGGATCCTGAATATGTATCAGCCCTGCGAGGATATGGGTGCGGTGAGATGCAGTCTATTTAAGCTCACTCTTCCCAGTCTCTTAGTCGGCACTTCGATCTGATCTTGTCCTCATTTTGGTGCTTATTTGGTGGATTCGTCTGCGTGGGCTACCCATCGCCAACTCCCTCTTCATCACACTCTCCACAGTCCTTAACTCGACCCGCCACTTGTCGAAACGCCATATCGCGCCTCATTAGATTGATGGCTGAAAAGTTCCCTACCCCAGACGCCAACCCAACGCTTACGCAGCCTCCCGCGCCCGTCATGGCCCCTCCCGAGAAGTCATCCAGCTTCCTCAAGGTCATCGCCTTCTTCGACCTACTTATCAAGCTCGCCGCGACAGGTGCCCTGTTCGGCATCCTCGTCATCCTCCTACGCATCAGCTCTCACATCGGGGACGTCACCAGCGGCGACAAAACCATGGTAGTCAGGATCTCACAACGATTCGACTCGACACCCATTCGCGTGTCGGCATCGCAGGAGGTGTCGGGAGGAAATTTCCAGGTCGAATTGACGAACAGCATCGACGACCCGGTTTATTTCAGGGTGGATCAATAAAGGAGGAGATGCATCATCATTGTGGTTGTGGTTGAAGTGCTCGGTGGATGAAAGAAGAACACAGTCCCAGCATCGCGGAACACCGGACGGGAAGGTTTATATTAGCGATGAACGCAGATACAAGAATACCCATGCTTTACAGTCATCAATTATCGATCATACATATCTTTTTTCCCATGTGTTGGCTCATTTCTCTCGGGACGCGCAATCCTCATAGACAGCGGCCACAAACGTTTCTCAACGGCTTCCCTCGACCCTGCATCGGAGACACCCGTTACAACGAGATCAACAAGCGAGGCGCCCGTCACTTCTCAGCAAGATGACTGATTCGCTACGTGCCTGGAAACCATTTGATCTAGAGTCGATAGTCCGGTGAAATATTGGCTTCAGCTGCGCGCTAACAAGCAAATACGGGTCTGCAGCGGCAGCGGCTTGCCCGGAAGTGATTAGTCTTGCATCGAGAGATTGCGAACAACCAACAACACTAACATTTTTATCTTGTACGTGGGTATTCATAAGCATCAGAGATCGCCCCTTCCTGTGTTTCTCAAGCAGTCGCTCGTTGTCTCTCGCTTGATCATCTGTAGCTTTTGCTATCTGTCGCTCGTTAATTAATTCCATTCGCAATGGCTCGTCACTTTGTCGTCCTCCTTGCGGCCTTTGGTGCCCTCGGCGCTAATGCTGCCGTTTGCCGACCCTCAGGATCGACAACCGTGGCTACCACCACAGAGGCATCTTCAACCGTCAGCGTGGGATCCTCCACGGTTACCGAGTCCTCCACCATCAGCATCGAATCCTCCACAACCATCACCGAGGTTTCTACCTCCACCCAGCAGTCTTCAACCATCGCCAGCACCACCACCTCTTCCGCTGAGGTCTGCGTCGAAACCCAGATCCTTGTCAACCCCAGCTTCGACGACAACGACAACGGCACCCCTTGGGTCTTTGGCGAAGGAACCCGATTCACTGACGAGCTGTCCCGTTCCTATCCCTACGCCGTGTATGTCATCTAACCCTAGAATCCATTGACATTCACAGAGAGACTGACAACCCAACCAGCGTCGCATCTTTGACGCAGACCGTCAGCACAAGGCAGTTCCGCCAGACCATCCCAAGGGTCAGCCCTCACAACTACCGGCTCCAGTACTACTTGGTCAACTACAGCGCCGTCAGCGCGCCCTCCTTCAGCTGCTATGTCACCCCAAGCATCAACGGTCAGGAGCTCGCCCAGGGCATACAGGTCGGCACCTCGGGCCAAGTCGGCTGGAATCAGGGAGAAGCCTTCTGGAGCACACCCAGCGAAACCGAAGATGCTATCGACGTCGATGTGGTGTTCAATGTCAGCTGCGAGGGCGACTTCTCTCTTGTCCTTATTGCCTTGGATGACACCAGCCTCACACGCGTGTGCAGTGTCCAGGACTGAACAAGACCTGCTCTTGATAGGCAACCCAGGTGGAGGGATGGTAAAGATGACAGCAGATTTAATTTCTAATGAAGATTCGGTTCATCAAATCGCGACTTGACTGGACGGGACATGTGCAATACGATAAGCTCTAATCGATCCAAGGTTTACTCACATTATTCAGTTGGGTGGTAGTGTGTGTGTTTGGGATAGGATGAGCGTCCTCTGAAAGTAACCACGCGCAAAGACAGATGAAACATAATTGAAGATTCTTTCGTAAGCATCAAATGAGTCTAGCATATGAGGAATTAAGATGGCCAGTTAAAAGTAGTGTATAACGGTATCTTTTGCTGTTATGAATGACAGTCTCTCGCAGACCTGTCATGGTTGACAATCATGAAAGTGGTGTACCCTTCGAAATTTCACTGCAAAGAAATGACACAATTGCGGTCTAATCTGCCCAATCATATTCCCATACACGTCTATTCAACTGTGTAGAACAAGAGGACTGAGAAGGCAATAAAGAATCGCGTTTTAGAAATGAACCAGTGTTAAAGCTTAACTGGGTTCACTATAACCCTCGAAGATTCCTAACTAGCAGTATGCTCTCAAGGCGTGCAACGACTGCGCGCGAATTCTGTCAAGTGATGGCCCTAATACTACAATCATCTAGATAAACCAAGGCATTCCTAATTTTGAAGCCATGATATCATACTAAAACATTGTTGTAACCCTGATCATCTTTGCTGGTTTTTACCCTATTGTTGATGACCATACCAGGTTTGCCTCTGGAGTGAGATGTCTTGGACGGGGATCGACAGCGCATGCTGCACTCAATTCCACTAGCGCAACAAGTGAATGTAAAAAAGCATTATCAGGTACACATATCATGTAGTTTTAAGGTTATCTCACATGTGTCTGCCTTTTCGGGGTTGGCAACAAAGTCGCTTCTCCGATGGGCTGCAGGGCTACCCTATTCCCGACTGCAAGGATGCTGTTCCCGGTCGCGATTACGTAGCGTTTGGCGCTGCAGCACGGCCCAACGGATCCATTTTGTCCTGGAATGAAACCCAAGCGAGAACACGGGGGCGGCAAATAGCTCATGCACTCCAGACATTGACGACGTCACGCGAAGAGGGAGAGAGTAAATGGTCTTAGGCAAATCTCATTCTAACTGTTATATGACTTGATGTCTAGGCTGTCTAAACAGGAACAAAAATGTCAAGATGCAACTATTCCTTTCTGTATGGTTGTGTTGTTGTGTAGTGTGTGTATCATGAGCCAAAAAAGTGAAATGTGTACCCCCCTGATTTGATCCCGTGCCGAGGCCCCCCGGTGATGATGGTCCGGCGGTCGGGAGAAACCGTGGTGGCGCTCGGGGGGTGCACGTGATCACCCGGGTCGAGACCGTGTACCGGCCCCACTCGGGCCGAAGCAAAACGCCGAGAAACTCCGGATGCGCAAGAATGTTGATTGAGTGTCGTGAGAGAGTGGCAAAAGATGCCAGAAGCGATGTCAGGTGATTGATTGATGTTTCCATCGCTATTGTATTGTCATCGATCGCCAAGGTGTAGTTTGGGAGGGAGAAGGAGGAGGAGGTTTGGTGTTGTTGATGTGTTGTTTTGTTGTTTTAAGGGGGAGCTGACGCCCAATCCCCGAAGTCGGCGGCCTCTCCATTTTTTCGCTCAGGCCTTCCAGGCAGCCAGGTTACCCAGCATGCCACGGATGCTGCGGCGGCTCTCATCGACAAAGGCAGGAGAGTCCTGGCCTTGCTCGACCTTGGACTCGACGGCCGTGAGGACGCGCATGTGCTCCCTCTTGAGGGCCTCGAAGTCGTCGTCCAGTTGCTTGTGCCACGGGTACAGCACACCCACCTGGAAGCTGAGCGCCGAGCTGGCGACAACAAAGTTGGTGACGGAGAGAGCGCGGGTGATGATCATGTTGACGGTTGGAGGATTGGTCTTTATTGTTGTGTTTATTGTTGTTGAAGTGAAAGGTGTTGACAGCCTAGACACGCAAGGAGAAACAGTAGAGAGATGTGAGTAAGAATGAAGGAAAGGAAAGAATACCGAGGAGAGAAAGAGAGAGAGACCTCAAGAAGAAGGAAAAAAACCCAAACGCCATTAATAAAAAAACCCCGCAAGCGGTGCGACGTTTCCCGATCCAGCCAAAGAGGTAATCCTCCCGGGGAGACGGGGGGGAATAAACAGGAATCTTCTGGTTCTGGGCCTCGAGCCTTTGCATGGATGGCTGAGGTTTGACAAGTCAGTTGACCGGGGGTGTGGGGGGTTATTGTTGGAGGCCGAACCGAACTACGGATTCACATGTCCGTATTGCAATGCAACTTCATGACTCCCCACAGGGGCAAGGATGATGACTCTTGTCCTGAAGTTTTTTTCAGCTGCGGTTTTCCTTGGGCAAGTTGGAGACGTTGTCTGTTTCTTACCCTCTCACACGATCAATGCCAAGGGGCCGTTGAGCTAGACAAGTGGAGGCCCGGCAGCTGACAGGATCCGCACGTGTCTAGGCTGCAGGGTCTGGACATTACTTGGTCGCTATTCCCGACCCTAGTCCACGTCCAACCCCAGAGTCACGGCCCATAGCCGGTCTACATGCCGACCGCATACCCACTTGGGAACCTCCTCGGTCACGTCACAGGCCGCTCTTCGATATCCATATCCCCGGGATCATGTATCCCTGACCCGCCGACCCAGTGCTCCATCGTCAACCCCGACCGGAAGTGCGCTGCCAGGTGATCCGCTCGTTCCTCCCAGCTCTCCATCATCACCTGGCAGAAGCCGCACTTGCTCCTGATGGCATCTTGGCGGTGCTGGAGTAGGCTGAGGTCCGGCTTCCACCCGTCCCATTTGCGGCACCCGTGGAACTTGTGCAGATGCTGCCAGAGGTGATCTTTGCGCGTAAACTTGCGCTCTGAGACTGGTCTCTCGGCGCAGGTGTCGAATTCGTGAGCCTGGATGTGTTCGTCGCTTGGTGAATTGTCGCCACAGAAGAGGCATTGCGGGCCGCTCTCGTTGACGCGCCAAACGAGGAACGATTGATCGGGAGAGACGGGAAGCGAGCAGATCCACGCGTCAAGACCGGGGAGGTGAATGGATCTCTCATGCCGGACCCAGTCGTACTTTTTCTTGAAGCTCTGCCGACAAAAGGTGCATTGGAAGCCCACAAACTTCTTGCTTTTTGACCTCGATGATGTAGGTCGTGACATGGAAGGGCCTTCACCAGCTGAGCTGTTGGCAGAGTGAGACAGAAACGTGTTTTCCCTTGAGCGAAACGAGTAACATGAAGATGCCGAATTTGACGAAGCTTCTTGAAAGGCAGACTGCCAGAGCGATTCGTTGCTCACGGACGAACCCGGAACATCAAATATCCCCAGGTCGTAGCCCTCGAGCGAGCTATGAGCGCTGGATTGAGCAGAGAGAGCGTCTTGAATGGCGGATGCGGAGGCCCCTTCCTCTTCAGGTGGTGAGTTGCGCCAACGATCCATAGGCGACATGTTCTTGCGGAGGTAGTGAGGCATGGGTGATCCCGGTGCAAATCCTTGGCGACCGCGACCTGGAGATGTAGAGTAGGCTGATGATAGTCGGTGTCGACGTCTTGTGTTGGCGAACCAATTGACTACTTGACTCCGACTCAGTCCGGACTGCTGGGCGAGGCTGACCTTTTCTTCCTCGGAAGGGTAGGGATGGTCGATGTGGGAGATGAACCAGTTTCTCAGCACTCGCGTCTTTCGTACCGATCGCGTATTCGCCCTTTTACCGGACAATGCAGAAAGTGAAAGCTCTTGAGGTTGTGACTGGCCACCTTGGCCTTCCTGGATCGTTGTCGGCACACCCAGAACGTTGTCCTCACTCACTCCATGAAGATGGCCGATGACAGGTTCAGACGTCTCAAAGGCCGAAGGTTCTCGCTTCTGGCGTCCTGAGAGACTGCACTCACGAAACAGAGCTACGCAGCTGGAGCACGACTTGGTAGGGTTGGGATTGTCGACCGTGGTGTGGAGGATGAGACATTGGAGTCGTCGTCGACGACAGTTTGTGCAAGGCGCGGGAGGCCGAGAAGCGCCGTTCTTGATGAAGAACTCATCAATTGTAGTCATTGGCGTTTTAATCGGGTCATTGTTGGTCGGTAGAGGTGGTGGATTACCCCAGTCGAGGGCGGGCTGATTGAGAAATGAGAAGTCATCCGCGGGAGGATCGGTCACGGCCCTAGCCTGCTGAAAGTCGGCATGCCAGTCGATCTGAGCATTTGGGAAGCCCGGACTCGGCAGGTCAAGACCGCTGCTGGGGTTGGAGGTGTGTGAGAGCGCGTCGATATGGCTGTTGGCGCCTGCGAGTGAGTTTGAGGAGCTGCGTGATTGAGGGGCAAGATCATCAACGTCGTCGTATGGGATGGCCAGTTCGGTATTGTCACCGCCCGAGTACAAGATGTCGTCTAGTGAAAGCTCCATCCTCGCATTGAGTCGCTCAGTTACAGGATGAGTCTGTGGTGAGTGTCGAGAAATGAGTCGACGATGTGAGAGCGGAGTTTCGCGATAACGTCACGCGGCGAGGATGGTTGGAGTTTTGGGCTTAGTCACTTTGTTCGAGTCAAGACGGTCCAGATGCAAAGGGAAGTCTCACAGAACCAGCCAATGGGCACAGACTTTTGCAGCCTTGATGCCCATTTTTCGCATTTGAGGCAAACATTTTGTAAATTGTTTATTCTCATTTTATCCATCTTTTCGTTGTTTGAGTCTGGAGGTGCAATTTTCACGCACTCTATGGCGTTAGTGGGAGGTACTTGGAGGGCGCGTTGTGGCTAGGTCAAATTATGACTGTGCCCGGTGGCATCATTCGTTGCACTCGCTGCTTGGCATAGCTGGAAATGTAGGAAAAATTACTCGTAAATGAAAACTGAGAGCTTACTCATTGTAGTACTTGTTTCTTCTAGTGAATAGTGAAAATTGATGTCACTTTGGTTGGCATTTGGCTCCAACGTCCCCGCGCCGCGGGAGCCCCCGCCGGTGTAGGTCGCTTAGCAGTGTCAACGGCTTCTCGACAGCGCTATTGGCTCCAGCCCAGATTTGCTGTTCTCAAGACTTCCATTTCGCCAGGCAATTGGACCTCAATGAGGGCCTATCTATTAACCAAAAAACAGGCTCGATAACACGGCGATCGAATTGGGCGACTGAAGCTTGAATGTCGGGTGTTTGGGGAAGGCGCACGTCGGTGGACGATAGACTGTCAGTGAAGCTTGACTCATGCTTTCATTACCTGGCCAAGGCTACTCAGTGGACCATCTTATAAAGGTAGGTCTCTTTGAGCTTTCAAGTGGAGCTCAAGCTGATAAAGTGGCTCGCCTTCTTCCTCGCTTCCATTTCTTCAGCATGTTGCCAAGTAGACGTGTTGGCCAACTTGACCCAGCCCATGGGAGCCTCACAATGGCCTGCTCAACAGCTTCAACCCCTCACAGAATGAGGCTGATTCCCATGTAAGAAACTGTCGGACTTTTTATCTTCCGCCAATTCAGCCCTGCCTCCCAATCTGCCTTGTAAGCCAGGCTCCAGCACTTATCTTCAACCCCTTCCATCTTGGAGGCTTCCATGTTTTGGCTCTTCAACTCGATCAGCAACTGGTATTTCTGCAGCGAAATGGTGTACTTTCTCAACATTTCTGACCAATATGAGTTCTCAACCAAAGACCGTCATCACCATCTCAGGCCAGCGAGCACCTAACCGCGACCCCGTGAGCGCCTCAGAGAGATTTCCCAGCGTAGACCCTCAAGTCCTTCAAGTACCACGGGGCGCGCCGAAATTGGAGTATGATCCTCTTCCAAACTCCACCAGTTTTCGTCTACTTCAGATCTTGTCAGATGGCGGTCAAGACATTCTGCGATGCCGCATGTTTGATGCAGACCTTGCTGCCCAAGACACTCCCAGTTATATCGCGTTGTCGTATACCTGGCATGAAAAGAGTCTGCCCAACCTATTCCGGCCCGTGTTGATCAATGGAAAATACCTATCCGTTAGCCTGAATCTCTGGAACTTCCTCCAGAATTATCGCCAGACAGCCGGCGAGCGCATCATTTGGATTGATCAGATATGCATCAACCAAGACGACCAGGATGAGCGTGTCCAGCAGATCGGGCAAATGTGTGCAATATACGAGCGCGCCTCTATGGACGTTTTCTGGATCGGCGAACCGAATGAACACACGGAGGATGTCATGGACATGTTAGAGTCGCTGAATCGTCTGGAGATGTCCCACTTGGCCTCAGGCCATCGGCATCCTGGCGTTGACGCTCTGCTTAACCCTATCTTCATGCATGCTGTTGGACTGCCAGTCTATCCCTCCTCAAAATGGGGTGCTCTCATGCATTTCATTTCCAGGTCAGCATTCGAACGCGCTTGGATCATCCAGGAAGTCGCCGTCTCTCGAAACACCGCGATATTCTGCGGGTTATTGATGCTACCCTTCGACGTTCTTGGAAGGGCCGCCACATTCCTCGTCGAAAGCTCTTGGATCACTCATCTTCACGGCCAGTTCAAAGTGTCCGGCGCCACGGGATTTCTGACGGCCATGATGAACTGTCGCTTGCGACATCAGCAAGGAGAACGTCAAGGCCTGGATCTGTTGCTGGCATCGACCCGGCGTTTCAAGGCCACAATGCCAGTAGACAAGATATTCGCCCTGATGAACCTGGCTGAGAGTCGGAGGTCTGAGCCTCTGCCATCCCTACTTCAGCCAGATTATCGAAAGTCGGTTATCGAGGTCTTTCGGGATGTCACCCTTCACCTTATCAGCCGAGGCTCCCTCGATGTGCTTTCCGGTATTGAGGATGCCAAATTCCGGCATTTTCATCAACTTCCAAGTTGGGTGCCCGACTATAGTGTGCATCAGGTTGTTTCTATCCTTTCTATGCCACCCACGAGCGGGCAATTGACCCTGTACGCTGCTGCTACAGGACGACACGTCAACGTTAGACATTCACCCGCCGCCCCAAACATCCTGGTTCTGTCCGCCTACATATTTGACACCATAGAAAGGATTGCCCCCTTGGCAGACCACGCAAGCCAGCTCAGATTGGAGAATTGGGGGAGACTTCTTGATTTTGGGGCACTATATCCGTCTGTTAATGGCGAATCTGTCACCATGATTGACGCATTCTGGCGCACGCTGATAGGAAATATCGGCCTAGGGACGCACGAATATCCAGTTCCACAAGAGTGGATAGGGCATTTTGCTGCATTTGCATCAAAATCTCGGGAGGAACTCTTGGAGTACCTTGCGAGCTCGCATGCAACTCTAAGGGAAGAAGACGAGATTTCGAGCTTGACCCCTGGCATTGACTCAATACTTGACGGGCTACGAAATGTTCTTGCTCCTGACGGATTCCTAGGAAAAGATAGCAGGAGGTTTGAGAGTACTATGCACCATGTGTCATGGTCTAGAAAGCTCTTCATCACCAAGACTGGGTATATAGGCTTGTCACCTCCTTCTGCCCAGCCCGGTGATATAGTGGCCCTTCTTTCCGGCGGGCGTGTGCCGTTCATTGTCCGGAAAGAGATTTCGGACAGCTCCAAGTATTATCGTATCGTGGGAGAGACCTATGTTCATGGGATTATGGATGGTGAACTGTTGAGCGTTATCAAGGGTGATTGGGAAGGCTTGAGCTTCCAGTAAGCAAATGAATCCATTAAGCTAGCGATGCAGAGGGAATGCAGCTCTTCAACAATCTTTCTTGACAATCAAACACCCAACATTTTAAATGAACTCTATCAAAGTCCTACTAATGCGCCATGTGCTTCCCCCCGGAGTCCAGCTCGAAACCTCAGTTGGCTGGAGCGACAAGGAACCGCAACTCGGCAATGAAAGGCCCGTTTTCCATGACGACGTCGCCCCGGTGCTCGATGAATTCGCTTGCAAGGTCAACCATGCCACAGACCTTCATCTTGTCAGGAACCTGGAAAGATTCCTCTTCCACGGCATCTCCCCTGATCTCGTCGCCGCCGGTGCCGAAGGGTCCAAGGGTTCTCTCTGTAGTGGTGATGATCAAGTCGAAAACGAGTTTCTTCCTTGTATCTTCAGCCAACAACCCCTTCTTCCATGTTGCCCCTGTTACCAGCTCATCTTCCTCTAGGAAGATCTTGTCCTCGGTACCCTTGTAGCTGAACTTTCCGTATAACGCACCATCATAAGCCCCCGTCTCAGCCCAGAGCGAGTTCACAGCGAAGCCGTGGGAGATATCGAGTCGAATGATGTTTGTGGGTGCTGTTTTCTTCAGCTCGAAAACAAAGTCGCTGAGGTCAGGATCTTGCCCGAGATACTTTTTTTGGTAGATCCTATCATAATCTCCCACCCTTTCCAAAACTTCATCGGGGACTTTGGCGTATGCTGCGATCAATGACTGGGCGACGGCATCGAACTCTTTGCGAATGTCAAACGATGAGGCGGTCTGGGGGTCCTCTACTTGCTTGGAAGCCTTGGCTGCAAGTTTGGAGATGCTGTCCGAAATGGCGTTCATGATGGTCGAATGCGCGCATGCGTTCAGTCGCAAGGGTGCCACGTCGTGAATGGGTTTTGTAGAGTCCTCGTAGGTGAGGTCGCCATCGAACAGCTCCATTCCAATCATGACAACGGTGCTTTTTCCTTTGCCCTGGAAGAAATGGCCTAGCCGAGCCCATGGAAGAAGGCGGTTGTATAGAAAAGGAGATTCAGGTATTCTCGCTAGGCGAAAACAAGAGCCGAGACGCATTCGAGCATAGATAGGATAGCTACGGGGATCCAGACACAGCGTGGCACTGGCGTAGTAAAAGAGTGACGACGCTCCAGCAGACGGGTTGTCAAGTCCCACGAGCGAGCACAGGAAAAACCATTGTGCATGGGAGAGGAGCTCGCCGACACTCTCAGGGCCATGATACTCGAAGCCTCCATCAAACACCATGTTGAAGGTATCAGGCAAACCGAAAACTTGGTCCAAGGTTGTGCCTTGAGCAGCGGTGATGGCTGTTACTGCCTCAAAAAGCGTCTTTGCACTCTCTTCGCATGATTGTGCATCCTTCCTGTGTTGTTCATAGAATAGCTGAGCTTGTTTTGTCAAGCCTGTGTATCTCTGGCCGCGCTCGAATGGGCCCATTTTTGGGGGAGCCATCTCGAGAGCAGGAGTTCGATGCTGGGTGGCGTTCGATTGGCGTTGGCAGCAAGAATGGTGATCGGAGGCTAGTGTCAGAAATTCGATTTTCTTTCAGAAATGAGAATCCTTAAGTAAAAACAGTGAAGAGAAAGTGGTCGAGTTAAGCAGCAAAGGATGGATAGGCCTCTTGTATTAAGCTTATTTTTGGGGAAATCTGCCTTGACCAGCCGCCATTTGCGACCCGCTGCACGCTGTGATCCAGGCCCCTCGGGCTGAGAAATTGGCTTATTACAGCGTGTATGATTGGTATTGCTATCGCTTAGAGCAGTTTTAGTGGCCAGATTTCCCCAGTGGCTGCGGCCTCGTGAGGGTCTTTAGTTCAGCTCCCGGCACTATTGGGGCGCATTGCATTAGCATGAGGATAAGGACAGTAGTAGAACTTGTTCCAGATTACATTCCCTTGCAGCAGGATTTCCTTGCCAGTACGGGAGGGAACCAACTTTGACATCGAGCATCTACACGGTCGCGACGGAGTGGAAGAGTGTGTCAAGGGCTTGGCGAATATCGGAATATGCGAGTAGTGGCGATGCCGAGGCTGGTTCCTCATCTGCGGGGCATCCTTTGCTTTGTAGTGGATCTTGGTCTTCGCCTTCAACTTGACAAATGTAGACTACCAATGTACGCAGAAGGCGCATCGCCCAATGTTGACATTCATCAATAGATGCCCCCTCTAAAGATATTTCAAGTATAAATATCTCTCAAATCTCCTTGGATAGGGAAGAAAACATCTCAACTTGGATCTTTGGATCAAGAGCTGAGCTGACCTTCTTTGCCACTTTACATCCAACATCCAAAAGAGCCCTTTGCTCTTGGTCAACCCAATCACCGTGAATCCCTTCATTCCCTTCATTCCTTACTCACCCTCTCATCCTTCTCAGATACTTCATTTCTCTGTCATAATGGCCACGACTCGTCGCCCTGTTCACTTCAACCCCAAGGCCAAATCATGGACCTCCCCCGCCCCCTCCTCAACGGACGTCATTGATCGTTTCCACCGGAGCCTCCCCGACTACCAACCAACACCTCTGGTTAACCTGGAGAGTGTAGCCAAGGAGATTGGTGTCGCCGCTGTTCACGTCAAGGATGAAACGAACCGCTTCGGTCTGCCCGCCTTCAAGATCCTCGGCGCTTCTTGGGGCGCATTCCGTTCCATCACACAGAAGCTGGGGCTGCCTCTTGACTCTGACATTGATACCGTGAAGAAGGCTGCTGCGTCGCATCAATTGGTACTGTATGCTGCCACCGAGGGTAACCATGGTCGTGCAGTGGCGAGGATGGGTGCCGTCTTTGAGATTGGTGCCGAGATCCATGTTCCCTCGACTATGCATCCATCCACTGTCAAGCTCATTCAGTCAGAGGGTGCTGCCGTTGTCATCAGCAAGGGAAGTTATGATGATGTCGTCTTGGAAGTTGAGACAGCCTCAAAGCACGAGAAAGGTATCTTGGTCCAAGACCATGCCTTTGGTGACTACGAAGATGTCCCTCAGGTCAGTTCTTCTCCTTTAATCAAGGCATGAAAAGGTCTGACGAAAGTACAGTGGATCGTTGACGGCTATCTCACCATGATGCGCGAGGTAGACCAGCAGCTCGGCTCCTCCACTGCCGACTTTGTCTTTGCCCCTGTCGGCGTTGGCTCTTTTGCTCAAGCCGTCACCTCCCATTTCAAGAGACAGGGCACTTCGACCTCTGTCGTTACTGTCGAGCCAGACACAGCGGCTTGTCTGTGGAAGAGCCTTGAGAGGGGAGAGTTCTCAACGATCCCAACATCTGGCACCATCATGGCTGGTCTCAACTGTGGAGTTCCCTCGACCATTGCCTGGGATCTGTTGAAAGATGGCGTCGATGCCAGTCTGACGGTTTCGGACTTTGAGTCGCATCAGGCCGCTCTCTATCTTCAATCTCAGGGTGTTGAGGCTGGACCATGTGGTGCTGCGTCTCTTGCTGCGCTCCGCAGACTCACACCCTCCGACAAGAAAACTCTCGGCCTGGATGAGAAGTCTATCGTCGTTCTCTTCTGTACGGAGCGCAACAGAGACTACGACATTCCACGTGACGTCTCTGGTGATGATCCCGTCGCCCTCACGCAGACCCTTGTCCAGATCAACTCGGCCAGCCCAACACTTGGCTCCGTGCCTGGACCTGGAGAAGTAGCCATCGCTCGCTACGTCACAGCTTGGCTAGAACACCGAGACCTAGAATCTCACTGGATCGAGTACACCAAGGGTCGTCCGTCGGTTGTTGGTGTCGCGAGGGGTTCCGGCGGCGGCAAGAGTCTCATGTTGAACGGACACATCGACACTGTTACTCTAATGGGGTACCAGGATGACCCTCTCAGCGGAAAGATCGTTGATGGGAAGCTTTACGGCCGTGGAGCGGCTGACATGAAGTCTGGAGTCGCAGCCGCAATGGTGTCTCTCGCCAATGCCAAGAAGCTGGGTCTTCGAGGCGATGTCATCTTCACTGGTGTTGCCGACGAAGAAGATGCTAGTATCGGAACTGAAGACGTTCTGCGTGCAGGCTGGCGGGCTGATGCTGCCATTGTGTCAGAACCAACAGACCTTGCTATTGTTCATGCCCACAAGGGCTTTGTCGTGCTGGAGCTTACAGTCCACGGTCTTGCGGCACACGGCTCCAGGGCTGATCTCGGTATTGATGCTATTGTGAACGCTGGTTATTTCTTGGCCGAGTTCGGAAGATACGCGAAACGGCTTCAAGAGGGTCCTGCTGATCCAACCTTGGGAACTGGCACGGTTCATGCTTCTATCATCAGTGGAGGCGAGGAGTCGTCTTCTTACCCTGCACGATGCACCATCACCATGGAACGTCGAACCGTCGATGGAGAAACGCCGGAGACGGTGGAGCGAGAGATCCAAAAGGTCATGGCTAAGGTAGCTAGCGAGGTCCCCAGCTTCAAGGCCGACTTGAAGGTCACCTTTAGTCGTCCCGCTCATTCGACTCCGCTGGACCACCCTTTCACCAAGCTCGTGGCCGATATCGCAGGCAAGGCTATAGGAAAGGACGCTACTTTGGCTGGGGGTCCATTTTGGACCGACTGTGCCCTTCTGTCTCAAGAAGGTATTGTGCCCTTGCTTTGGGGTCCGAGGGGCGAGGGTCTTCATGCGAAAGAGGAATGGGCGGATGTAAATTCGATAAAGATCGTTACTGAGGGCTTGACGAATGTTGCTGCCGAATTCTGCATATAGTATGGGAGATATGCATCAGTAGCGACTATCAATACAAGGGTTCACACTGGCAGCTTGGTGCTTGTCCGAGTTGTTGCTATTACAGAACAGCCAGTCGTCGTTTTGACCCTCTATCTCGGGTAATGTGGCATGTAGTATCCAAGATGAATCAGTGGTGAGAAGAAATGTGCATGCTCGTTTCTTTTTCCGCCTATCTACATCTCATCTCGCTCTTGGTGGAGCGTGACATGTTTTCCAAAATCTCAGTATATGCATTCCATCACGCACGATCGTGCATGAACCGTTGAAGGCTCTCGTGAGACATGAACTTCATTTTCATCCCAACTTGAACAAAGAGAGAACCTCCGCAAAAAGCAGACATGGAGAACGGAAAACCACGGGGAAAGCACAGCAACCCCATTCTCTCCGCTCGTACAAGAATCTCCCCCAGTTTCAGGTGGACCTTTCTCGGATCGAGGAGAAGGAGGAGAAGTGGCGATTCAGCTGTCATCTTTCACCTTGCTTTGCCGGCGGCTCACCACATGGCCGCCGGGACGTTATCCACTCCCCAGACATGGGGGTTTCGATCAGTCATTCAAATCTAACTTGTTTCGCTACTGACATCCATGGCTATAGTCTCATTTCTTGGCATCGCCGGCTATCAGCGGGTGTTGTTGCAGCAGGGGTCCTCGTCTCCCTGCCAGTGCCCACATCTGTCCATGCACTCTACAATAAAAGGAAAGGATGCGCTTGGGCTGAGAATAACGCTTCAAATCTTGTACGCTGGCGATCTAATCATATATACACTGCTACATCTTACAAATCCATCAAACAACCCCGGAACCAGCAGAGGGGACTCAAACGAGGTGTCCCTCGGCTCACTCGGTGCAAGAGAACGGAGTCCGGAAAGCGCCAATCTTGTAATGGTGTTGCTGTTCCAAGGGTTAGTTTTGAAATCCAACAAGGTAAAATCTGGTTTTGAGACACTTACGATATCCTTGATGGTGGCGTACGTTCCTCCGACGAGGACGAGAAGACCGAAGAGGAAGGCCAAGATGCAGCAGATGGCATGGAGGATATTCTCTCGGTCGTACCACTTGCCCTTGAGGAGAAGCTTGTACCACATGATAGGCGGGAAGTACAGAATGAAACCAGACACGAACAGGGCGGAAATGAGCGAGAGGAGATCCGAGAAGAAAGGGATAGCCTCGCCGAGAACCCAGGAGAGAGCCGTGATAGCGGCCAGAACGGCAATCCAGGTGATCCAGCCCTTGGGGGTGTTGATGAATCGGATGATCGAGTTCTTGTAAAGTCGGATATGAACATAACGAGCAGTAACCGTGTTGCCGATGGCGCCGGACACGAAGATGACGGGGAGAGCGACGCCAAAGGCCACCTTGGGCATGACACCGTCGAGCGAGAGCAGAGCCGGGCTTTGGACATCAACTCCGATAAAGGTGTAGATGAGAACACCTGTAACGGTGTAGATGACCATCTCGACGATTCCCAGAACCCAAACTGACTTCATGTAGTCTGACGGGGTGTGCATCTCAGACTGGAATGGAGTCATGAACATGGAGAAACTGTAGGCGAAAATCATGTTGCAGATGGCCACCATGGCGTCCTTGAAGGTGCAGCCAGGAGCTGGCCATGCTGACCAGTTGACGGCACCCAGACCACCGGGAGCACTGGAGGCTTGAACGCCTGAAGCGATGACGGCGATGAGGATGGCGGACATGACGGACACGATGTCGATGTAGCCCAGAATAGCGGCTTCAGTAAATGAGGGTGGAATGGCCAAAACAAACAGGAGGATCGCGGTGACGATTCCAAAGACAACGCCACATGTTCCCTTGTCGCTCAGAACGTTGAGAGCGATTGTGCCAGTGAGAACGTAGGATGAAGTCATGAGAATCAGCTGCAGCACGTACATGCCGCCAAACAGCTCCTCTCCGAAGCGGCCCATCAAGAGGCCACCAATGTCGCCATAGTGGCCAATCTGAGGGAAAACCACCTTGACCTTGCCAATGATGTAACCAGTGTAGATGGCAATGAGACCCAGCGTAACGCAGCAGAAAGTTCCTGCTACGACGCCAAGAGTCGCAAAAGCACCGGGGAGACTGAAAAGACCGAGGCCAATGGCCTCGACCATGAGGATGACGGTCAGACGCTTCCATCCTAGACGGTGGAAGTGCGCCTCTCCCTCGGCGATCTTTTGCTTTTCAAAGTCGGTGATGGTGCCGGGGGCTTGGTCGTAGGAGTCGTTGATCTGGGCAATCTTGTCATCGTCAAGCCCGTGGTTCTTTTCCGTGGCCGAGGGCGCCGGCGGCTGCTGAGCTATCATCATGTTGTTTGCGGTGTCCATGTTGAAGGAGTGAAGAATGTGATTCTGGGGAAAGTCTGGAGAGAAACGAAGCGAGCTGCTTGAACTCCACGATTTTCAAAAGAAGACACCGGGGAAGCGACTAGACGCGACCCTTTTTAACAAAATGATTTTGGCCCAAGCTCTCATCGGTCATAATGGAGACGATCCCCACGTTGGTGAGAAGGGGAGGCACCCCATAAGGAGCCCCGTGTTGTTGTACGTAAAAATCTGGTGATGGGCATTGAAACCTCCGCAAGGCCCATCCGCCGCTGGAGTCGTCGGCCCGTAAGCCTCGAATCACCGACGGGCGTCCGAGAAGCTATTAGCAAACGATTGACGAAGTTTGTGGAGTGCCCTGGACTCGCCCGTTGCGATGGCACTCCGGGGACTCCGGGGGCGGGCGCGATTTGAATCGTCCTCCATATCCGACCCCGTCAGCTGCTGATTGCGTGGTATTTACGTACTTTCCGATGCACGCCATTTAGCAAGTTTCCCCAGATGAAAGATGAGGAGTTGAATGCGCCGAAAAATATAGGGGAGGCTGAAATTTATGTGGTGCCCTGTGTCTAGCAGGCCTACTGCATGGCGCCCCTTTCGGAGAGCCTCAAAAAGCCGCACATCAGGAAGCTTTCCGACGCTAACGACGGCTCTTGGTAACGACGATGTCTGATAGGGCATAGCGCTCCCGGCCTTGGAATTGCTGATCGCCACAGCGACTGGCCGGCGGTGGCCGGCGGCGTATCCACTTGTCGGGATCAAGGTCGTGTCAACTAGACAACTATCCCATCGCCGGCGGTGCCAAGTGGAGATGCGAGTCGAGCGAGTCGCGCCTCAGGGATGGCGAGCCTCGCCACAGGTTGGTACCTGCGCGACGCTGACCTTGCTAATGTCATTCAGTAATGGGAGACGCGACGAGATAGGCAAGCCGGTCACCTCTTGGCTCAGCCACGTCTGCTGTTTCATCAAGGCTTGTATTGGTTTGAACCAACCGGCCCACGTCATCTATCCCTTTTGAACAGTTAGAAGCTGTATGATAGGCCAGGCAATACATGTTGCGATCCGGTTGGTGACGGCTCAAGAGCTAAATCATGCGCTTGGTCAGGGATCTTGGATCAAGCCCGGACCGTGAAAGGGTCAGGCATTTGATGTCTTGGAAGACATTCATAAACTTGAGTACAATGAGTTACGATGAACCAACGACAAGCCAACGTTGCAATTCAGTATGCGCGAAAACGTAGACAATTCTAAACGATTTGCGGTGCTCCATCTGTAAACCAATTCGGCCCTTTCGCTTCCATTGGTCTTTCAGCGATAAAGCATTGACTTGACAAATGTCATAACTAAACTATTACTCCACCAAAATAAACCTGATTGGAGTATGGAGTAGTCAGCACGGCTACAACCAAGCGAGCGTTGGTCAAAAGCCAAGACAAATCTTGTTTGTAAAGGCATTCAAGAGTCAAAAATACCTGCGTGTGTCAAAATTTGTACATTTTAGTTCTTGCATTTCTCGTCCCGGCTTATTGCCCTTGGGTTGTTGGTGGCTTTCATGGGCTGAAGCATTTGGACCTCGGTATTTCTTCTCGTAAAGAAAGACCATGTGAGACGATCTACAACTCATAGGCCTGAGAGGACAAGTCACTGTCAGCTGCAAAGAATACCCGGTACTCGGCATGTTGTTCTGGAATTTCCATGCAGTAACCCTATAACAAATCTGGCAGGGCTCAATCTCCCTTTACCCTACTCCATTTGTTAACAACCTGGACCCCTGCGGCCAACTATCCTATCGGATCGAACCATTTGTACAAAAGTCAGTCGACCTGAACTTGGAAGAAGCCGTCTGAGAGACTTTCAGGGCTGGTCGGGTGGCGGGAGTGGCGGCTTCTAGAACCGCTCGGCTCGGCAGTGACAGAAGGTCTTCCCTGATGTAGAAGGTCTCTTTGGGGGCGAGCATCCCACTCTTTGAAAGATCTTGTTTTTAACAATTCTGTTGGGGGCACCAAAGGCGTGGTTGTTTCATGATTCCGTGACTGCCCAAGCCGGGTGATATGACCGTGATGGAGCCTGATGGTAAGATGCCTAAAATAACCCATTGAGCTCTTCATCTTGAATTACATAGGCATATTGTCAGCCAACTAGAAACTTAGACTTCAAGTAGAAAAAGTCTTTGCGATTGGTTGCCAAGCGAAATACTATCGCCTATCGGATTTCAGTGTAAACTGGCCCAAAAATGCTTCGTCGAGCTCGGCCTGAAACCCAATCGCGTGATTTGATGCTCGACAAGAACCAACATGGATCATAACTCTTAATGGTTTGTAAAAGAGCGAGTGGCGAGTACCAAAATTCTAAGAAACGGTTTATGAGGTGAAGTTGGTGGTTGTATATGACAAGAGCCCTCACGCAAGGTTTTGGTGACTAACTACCAAGGTGTATCTATTACATGTTGACGCTTCATCCAACAAAAGGCTTAATACAAGATAAGAAAGACTAGGCAGTTTATGAAAAATTTGGGCATTGGAAC
This sequence comes from Fusarium sp. MBC 441, assembly GCA_030779165.1. Classification (NCBI taxonomy): domain Eukaryota; kingdom Fungi; phylum Ascomycota; class Sordariomycetes; order Hypocreales; family Nectriaceae; genus Fusarium; species Fusarium sp. MBC 441. The sequence continues at coordinate 139,239 of JAPFTC010000020.1, forward strand.
CCATCGTATGCTATGCTATGTCTTGAATGACGTATCTGTTCCAGTATCGTGTATCAATGTTGGCCAGCCTCTCGTTTACCACCCCCTCTTTACACAAACACCGCCCCTTGTTGTCCATCCTATCGCACCTCTCAATTCTTGCCATCCTTGCTCGAATACAGGACTTTCCGTGCAGCATAAAAATTAGCTTGTATAATGCTGACGGACGGATCGCCCTTGAAGATTGCTGGAAGCTGCTTCCTCTCTGTTGTCCTAGAGAGGAGACTTTTTGGGATATTGTCCTTATCAGGGTGAAGCCCATAGTGAGGATCATCATCCAAAAAGTCTAGTAGCTTGCCAAAGGACTTCCTGGCAATGTATCCCACGATACGGCCCACGCCCTCTTCGTCGTCTGCCTCAAACGACAACACCTTGCCCTTCTTGGTGGACTTGGAACGTGCTTCCTTCCACCATTTCTCAATGTTTTTGTTGTCCCTTGCTGCTCTCTTGGACTGCGAAACACTTAGAAGGGCTACTTTTAATGCTTTGGAAAGGGGCCGTTGGCCTGGGTTCTCTTGGGCTAGTAATCTCCCAAACTTTTTCGCAGCCGCCGATCTTTCTTCGGAAGGGAGGTTGATGATAGCCAGTAAGGCTTCAGGGTCTTGCTTTAGGCGTGATTCCAAGGCCATGGGGAATATTTTATTGTCCAATGCAAGCTTGTTGAAGCTATCTAGTGATCTTCGATACTGTTCTGGCAGGAGGATGATGTCGGCCTTCTCGATGTGTATGGATGAGGTCGAATCGCTCGTGTCGCACCTGTCTATGCCCCCCTCGACCGTGGAGGCCCCTGCCATAATTCCGAAGCACTGAAAAGTAGCAAAGCTTTTTGAGTACAAGTCGTAAAGCCGCAAGCCACCTTCGAACTGGTTGGTCCATTGGGACTCTCTAGGGGTAAAGCGCGGCTCCATGTATGGGGCCTTGATCTGTGTGTATTTGATAGGAGGCTTGACAGGAGGCTTGATAGGGAGGCTTGTCACGGAGCCGAGCATCAATAAGAAGGCGACAAGCAGCAGGCCATATTGAAGTTGCGTCATGGTTTTCATGCGTTCAAAAGCAAGAGTAAAGGCGAGATGAATGGAGACAGGGGAGAAGAATGTGTTTGCGGGACTGAGACTGGGTCTGATTCAAGGCGATGATAATTGCTGGGATCATGAGCACAGGTGCCCTTAAATAATTTTGTTTCTGTGCAAGCACTGAATGGTAAAATAGTTGACTCCGCCACAAATTACAAACGTGATTGAAGGTTGAAAAAGACTCTGGCTGCAAGGCAAACTGGAGGCAGACACTAGGCGTGCAGCAAGTCTGACGTAGGTGGGGATTATTATGTGTTTTATGTCATCAAAACTCATTGCATGGTTGATTTGGTGAACTGTGATTGGTCTTTTCTTGCTTGGCAGCTTAACCAAAGTCAAGATTCACAAAGGCCAAGCGTCATCCTCTAAGCCCCAGGCGAAGGCGCAGCTGAGATTCGCATAGCACTAATGTATGACTGGAATGGTGTTTATAATGAGATTACAAAAACAGATAATCACATGCTGTCCAGCTCTGGCGACTTTACTAACACGCTGAGTGAACTAGGTCGCAAACTTGATCGACTCGAGTTGCCGAGGCCAACTTCGGAACTCTCGGTCACCTGACCCCCTTTATCGCTTGCCAAGGCTAGATCCACCACTACCCGCCCGTGTCTAACCGGGGTAGCTATCACACATTGAGAGACCAAGTATCGTAGCTTCTGATACACCGGAGGGCCTTTATGGCTTCTTTTTGTTTCAAGAAAGGGGTTGAAACTCTTGAGACTAAGGGGTGGAACTAGCATCTCAACTTACCTACCTTCCAAACCTCAACTATCAGCTCCAGGAGCATTCCTCTCTTACTACCGTGGGGAACCGGCCGAAGTCCCGGGAAGGGTGTACTCACTTTCTTGATTTCTGAAGCTAGGCAGCCTCATTCGTTCAACAGTCGGGCTGTGTTAGCAATGCCTCTCTACCTGATTGTGTAGTCTCAAGCTAGCTGCCACTTGGATATCCTGGAAATAGGGCATTCTATGAGCAAATTGTAGGTCTCTTTCAATGCTTAATGTTAGACACAAGCGGGTGTCTAGTAGTCATGTCAAGTTTGATTCAGTGTAATGATGAGAACCCCAGGCCCACCCCATACTACTCGTCGTCATCTACAGTCACCCATCTGCGGGGATTCCCAACTATCCAAAAATGCCTTTGTGCATGCTGCCGCCGTTGCTGCCGCGTACCGCTGAAACACCTTTGTCTTGCGGCTGTCTGCGTAGTCACACGCTCCCTTGATCACCAGGCAGGGAAACGTCTCCCATACCGCCGCGCCCTCCATCTCAAAAGCGATGGTCTTTTCTCTTTTCGCGATATCGTCTCTCTGCTCTGCCGACTTCATCACTGTGTCCCCCGACGCGATGAGACCAAAATGTATCGCGGGCTTTGGTGTGGTGATTGAGCCCTGGCCTGGACGGCGGCGAGATGCAATCTCATCTTGAAGTCGCCCCCGCTCATGTGATGTCTTGTCGGTATAACGTAACGATTCTCGCCCAGTGGGCTTGCCTTTTTCTGGAGTAGGGTACTTGGCCTGTAACCTAGGTTCTTTGCCAAGCTCATCGAGATAGTGAGACATCTTGGCTTGCAACGCTTTCATGCCACGGAGGCCTTTCAACTTGTTAAGAATCGACCGGAGCTCTGGGTTTGGCCTTCCCAGCGACTCAAGAAGAGTGTCTTTTCGCTCGAAGCGCTTTGGGAGCTGTCGGCCAAAGTCATACTGAACGACCCCATCACTCAAGATCACGTCGCCCAGATTGATCTTTTTAGCGGTACCGGGAATGACAGGCACCGCCCCACATATTCCCACAAGGATGGCGAGCTTGATGTTTGGAAAACTCATGCGACAAGAGGCTGCGACGCTAGCAGCAGCAGACTTGCCCATCCCTGACATGTAGGCCAGAACTACATTGTGCCGCCCCATGAGACCAGTGGAATAGACATTCGGGTCCCCCGGGGCTTTGCCGTAAAACGGCTTCTGGTCTTCCCAGTGGTGGTCGAAGAGAGCCTCGATTGCATCAGCCTCCAAAGTTAGGGCGCATATTATCGCTGTCTCGAAGCCCCAACGATTGGTAGGGCGTATTCCTGATACGTCCGGCCTCGCTTCATTTTCGACGCAATTGCTTGTTGAAATAGGCAGCTGGGTAGTACTTATCGCCAAGCTAGCCTCATCAGACATAGATATCAGGGCATGTCGCTTCAGAGACAGATAGTCTACCTGAGCATTAGTTCTTCGGAATGACCGCCTTAGCCATTCGAGACGAGAGACAACTCTCTGATGGAGCAAGGCTCTCCGAGAGACACGACAGTCACTGGTGTCCTGTTTCCCATCCTTGCCTGTCAAACCGTCGAACTTGAGGCATTCCTCGATAGCGTCCGTGAAAATGTATTTGTGAGCAAAGTTGTCCCATGCGGCCGATTTGAGCTCTTCAAGGTACTTAGAGGCCACAGAATTGGTATAGTTGAGCTGCAGGACGTGCTTGTCAAACGAACGACCTCGGAACGGCTTGCCTATTCCAATTTCGAGAAGCAAGAGGGCTAAGCATTGAATGCGTGGGCATCTGTGTATGAGAGAGTTCGACATGATGAACTCGGAGGCGTCATAGGCACACTCAACTGCCTCTGGATGAAAAGATATGTAAGTTTTCAAGGGCAGCCGTTCCGAGTTGTCCAGGAGATCGGGCTCAGGCATGAACCAGATGGTTTGGCTTGTCCATGCACGATGCATGAGCTGCGACTCGTAGTACTGCCAAAAGGCGAGAGCCACGGAATAGGCGAGAGAGAGCCTCTCTTTGACGCTGAGCTCGTACTGATCTAGAGCATCCGCTAAGGAGATTCCCATACCTGGGGACGCTCGGTGTTTGGGGGTATCAGCACCCATCCGGAAGAAGGCTCCATCCTGTAACTTGAGAGAGATCCGACAGCCATCATCACTCTCAAAAATTTGACAGAAGCCCTTGAGGCGTGCGGGAGAGGGTTGAATCGTTGGTATCTTATCATTCATGAAGGCTACTCTTCGACCAGTCGCTCTGATGATGCATTCAGTCCAGAACCGCGACTTGTAATCTATGGTAGACTTACAATGGTATCTGGATGCAGAGATCTTGCCACCATCCGTTTTGATTAGATGACGTGATGACATCAAAGTGGACCAAGTCGTCCTCGTCAAGCTTGGAGTCCACCAAGAACAGCCTTGCTGGATGCCATGAAACTTGCGCGCCGCTACTGCGGGATAAATGACAAGATTCGCAGCGTGTATACTCACAAAGGGTTGAGAACAACGCCTTGTGAGAGCGAGAATGGTCGTCCGGCTCCACCGTCTTTACTACCTGTTCCGTCTCTTCACTCTGGAGTGCGGTAAGTAGTTTGTCGCATCTTTTGGTCAGCCCTTCCTGGATAAAGGGTGGTTCTGCCAGATATTTCAGCATGCTTTTACACAGAGATTCTTTGCGGGTCTCATCATCGACAAATTCTGCGAGTCTCTCAAAGGTCCAGTTCTGGGTTTGTTGGAGGTTCACGAGTCCAGAAGGCGGCCACTTGGTAGTGTGTCTTAGTAGCTGTCGTCTCTCGTAGCGCGAATGCTCAGAAGGGACTTACAAAACACACCTCCCGGAGAATGCTCAGAAGGTCTCGCGCCTGATCCTGGATCTCTGGGTCGGATCCAGCTTCTGGAGTTTTCTCCAGCTGAATGGCAATGAGGGAAAGCTTGGTTTCAATTTTCAAGCAGGCTGCGCATAGTTGGCCTTGCTCCTTGTGAAGGGCTCGCCGAAAGGAGTGCGGGCATCTCGGAATGTTCCGTACAACCTCACCCATACCCCAGCAGCAAGTTTCGAGGGAGTCAACCACGTAATCATCCTCCATTATAGAGACTGGTGGTTTGTTGTATCTGGCGAGATTCCCCGCTCGACAGCCTGGTCAGTGAGGCTCTTCAGCTGTCCCAGCCTGCAGCGGGCTTGGCATGACCATTCAGTATGATTGGCCATGTTGCCATCTTTGATCCAATCATATATCCAACTCGTAAACAACTCGTTATTTCATGTGGTGGTGACGTGGGATTTCCTGGCTTCCTTCATTCCCCTCACTTCGCGATACTCTGTTGTCATCCTCCTAATCCACCGTTATTCTTTGCACGTCTGGCCCTGGAGATGGCCTCCTCCGTTCAAACGGCGTCCGGGCTTGCAAATCAATGCCTTTGTCAATTTGAAGCCTGCCTCGCAAGAGAATTTCTGTCTCATGGGCAATGGGTGGAGAACCGAAGGGCTGACTTCAACCTCTGGGTTGATGGTGTGGGGGCAATGTCTGGAAAGGGACCTTCCCTGGACGCAAGATTCGAACCACAGGGACGCGAGCTGAAGTTGATCAAAGGTTTGCTAGTGAAACTACGCAACTACCTTGCGGAATGTCTGGAATGGGAAGAGGGGCCCCCTTTGGTCGAGGCGAAGCGAAGCGTCGACGCTATCATCGACAACCTTGCCTCAATTGCAGTTGCAGTTCGTCAGACCGGGAGAAAGTCTCGGCTGAGTAGGTCCGATAGAAGCTTTGACCCCACGACACTGGACGATCTAAGGATACATCTGCAATGTATTGTCCTAGTAAGGCAATACTCCCGGGACCAGGAGCGCGTCAAGCCTGAGAATGAGAATTGCCCACCACGCTGGCAGGACGATATCAAAGGAAGGCTTACGACACTTCAAAGACGGCTGATAGAGGCAAATCTCCGGCGAAGACATAGGTTTCAGTACGCGCAAAGGCATGCAATGAAACTTGCCCATCGGCAACAACCAACGCCTATTTCGCGCCGCGATCTCACAACTTTACGTCCATCGGAAATAATCAGCTCTCAAGAACCGGGAACAATAGATGACAAAAAAGTCGGCTTGGCTTCATCAGCCATCCAAGAACCTGCGTCGATTGACCCTCCACCAACTCTCTCCAGAACTTCAGCGTCTGTGCCAGAGAGTGACTTCAAATGGCAAGAACCGCAAGATACATTCCAAGTTGCCAAGTCTCAAATCACTTCTATTACCGGTGCCGCCGAATATCCGAAGCTCTCGCTGCCCAAGAGTGATCCAGCTGTAATCACGGAGGGGATAGAAATGGAGCAAAAAAGGGTCGTGAAGTGCCCATGCTGCTGTGAGGTACTTCCTAGCAGAATACTAGACAACCGTGGGGCGTGGAAGTGAGTCAAATTGATTCCTATCTTAAGATGATGCATTTTACTAAACAGCCTTTAGGAAACATCTCTCGTCAGACCTTTACCCGTATACATGTATTGCCAAACACTGCCCGATCCCCCAAGTCATGTACCGCACACGGGCAGAATGGGAAGATCATGTAAAAGCATGCCACCCAAAGAAATGGAATTGTCAGCTGTGTGACAGCTTGACAGTCATCATGTTCCCAAGCATCAATCAGTTACAACAACATGTCGCCGAGGAACATTTGGAATCGTTTCCCGAGGAGCTTCTGGACACAGTAGCCCTCTGGCCCTCTACTCCTGTGGTGGGCCTCGAGGGTTGCCCGTTGTGCTGCTCAACCGGCCCAACTGATGACCCAGAGTTGATAGAACACGTCTTGAAGCACACACATGACTTTGCACTTCGCTCGCTCCCATGGGCAGATGACCTGCCCGAAGATGCCCAACAACCAGGTGCGAATCGATTTAACACCAACTACCTGGCATCATCCGAACCCAAGGAAGAGCATGTTTCCGTATCTCCCTGGCGAATGAGTCTCTGGTTTGAGCAATTGGAGATTCCAGAGCTAAATCAGCAAGTGTGGGCGCGTTCAGTTTTCGACACAGATAAGATGACAACCTGTCCGACAAATCCAAGCCTTGATAGGTCTCTGGATTATTTTGCCCATAATGTCTATTTTGACCTCCAGGAAAAGGACAAATCACTTGGGGTCGAAGATCGGAGCGATGATTCTGAAGCCTCGACTATTGTCACCACTCTAAGCCGCTCGGTCGATGGAAGTGACGAGATCGGTTACACATATGAGGGCGATGGCCTGTTATCACTTTCTGATGGAGATGACCAGGCTACCTTGTGCACTTTGCTACAGCGCTACCGCATTGAAGGATCCGATGGGCCATTTTGGACCGAAAAGCTGCTTCGCCAAATCCTTACCGAGAGGCGCGTGGGAACCGAGCTCTGTGCTGTCTCCGAATTCAGTCGTTCTGAGGTTCAGCACTACCTTAGCAAGATTATGTCTTCAGAAGGCCAGGAAGAGCCAGAAACATACCTGAGAGTTTTCACATTGCTGGTGTTGACAGCTCGGGTGTGTGATGTCGGCATGTTTATCAAAGAGCGTGTGTGTGATGAAATTTTACCTCTTCACGGAGAGCTAGACTCATTAGACTGTCTGATTTCCATCTCGGATGGTGCAGAGAGTGCTTTGAGATGCTTTAGAGGGTGGTCTTTGGATCAAAAGCGAAACTTCCTCCAAACTCAACGGCACCTCATCTTCCCGTTCCTCGACGTTGCTGCAGACAACACTTGCAAAGCCATTGTACTAAAACCTGATATTATCAGACCGTGGCGATATGAGAGCATCCGAAATAGCACTGGATGCAGGATGGGGGCGTTTGGGACAGTTTCTTCGGTGGAAATTCATCCCACATCCCACGCTTTTGACAAGGCTCTATCCGAGGTGAGCTGGGATGGTACATCACTTCGTTTTCGGTGCTGGGGCTAACTTTAAACAACTCAAGATAAATCTAAAATGCCAACTCTTCGCTATCAAGTCACTCCGCCGCGTACGAGCCAACAAGCTTGTTTTTGAGGAGGAGTTGCACAAGTTGGGTCAGCTAATCAATGGACTCTCCAGTCATTTGGTCCCAATACTTGAAGCTTTCCAACATGATGGCCATTGGAGCTTGATCCTCCCTCATTCAAACTGCAGCCTTAGACACCTCTTGCAATACGGAGATTCAAATTTGACACCAGCGCGGACGAAATGGGCCTGTCTGCAACTCTATGGCATCACGGATGCCATCAGCAAAATCCATAGTCCCTTCCAAGACAACGCACCGCATTTCGCAATGCACAACGGAATAGATTTGGATAATATCCTGTGCTACGGAAGGCCAGACTCTCCAGAGCAGTGTGTTCTGGTCGTGTCTCACTTTCCAATGTCTTCGCCTCTTCTTGGATCAGAGAGTGAGATCAGTGTTGATGGACCAATCACTTGTTCTCCAACTTATCGACCCCCCGAGTGGGATATTCAAGGAGGTGGCATGTCCAATTATTCCGATATCTGGAGTCTGGGATGTGTATACCTTGTGTTTCTCACCTGGCTGCTCAAAGGATGGGAGGAGGTACTATTGTTTGAGAACCTTAGATCTTCACCTCACATTGATGGAACAAGGAGTGACCGCTTTTACACGTTCATGAAGTTTTACAACCGGGACACTTACGTCTTACGGGTTAAATCGCAAGTGATGGCGGTAAGTATACCTCCCCGTATGATATTCTTTCACACTAACCAGGTTAGCAAATCCAGGGCCTGGAATGCCATGAGAAATGCTCCCGAGCCATTCGCAGGGTTCTCTCATTGATAAAGAGTAGGATGCTGCTGGTGTTATCAGTGAATGACCTTCGATCTTCGTCAAGTAGTCTTCGAGCAAGTTTCGAGAGAATCTGCGAAGCCCGTCACAAAGCCAGCTACTACGGGGCTCCGGCTGCTAGGCCCCCCGAGTCGTTCCACGCAATATCCGCACCAGCTGCGGAAGGAACCCCCAATTCTTCTTTAAAGCAGGCACCGAGACCCAGAAGCGAAATTGGCTTGCCGCCTTCAGTTGCAACGCCTCCTCAAACCTCCCACACAATATCCCCACCAGCTGTGGAAGTAAACCTCAGTTCTTCTTTGAGGCAGACAATGAGGCCCGGAAGCGACAGTGGCTTGCCGATATATGCTGGACAGGCCCATAAGTCTCTGTGGTAAACCTTTCTATCTAACCGAGAGACAGGTTGGATTGGTTGTTATTACAGTGGTTATTACAGGGGATGGCATTTCATCAGGAAGGGGTTGAGGAACCCTTTTTGCACAGTGAGCAGATGGGGGCATTTATTACGCACCATGAAGAATACGGAAATACACAATATTATGGTGCTTCAGGAGTGGCAAGAATGGACTGGCCTTCCCTCGACGGAAACCCGCGTTGCCATCTCTAAACCGAGGCTTTGACAGTCTTAGTGAGTCTCGAAGGATTCACATGCATACCTATTATTAGTGCTCCAAGAGCAACCCAAGGCTTCCTCATGTATACCTTCATGTACAGCCGGGAATTGATTGAGCTAAATACACTTGCCTGCATGGTGGTCTATGTCATGGGGCTGGGGGGTTGGGGTTGTCTGAAAGGCCACGATTGCAGCACCTACGCCAGCATAGTTCAGCATCCATATGTGTGTCATTTGTTCTTGGCACCAATGGCCTCTTTTGGAGACACCATTGAGACTAGACATTGAGAGACTTGTCATTCACTAGGTGCGGCAAATATTGTCTCTTTGTGGGAGGTAGCCCATCAGGGTGAAATCTACTGACCAGAAGGTCTCGATGCGAGCGGCCCATCCCATGTGAGTTCAACCGAGTCAACGCACCCATGCTCCCTTGCCTCACCGCTCGGGAGCTTACTGACCACCTCAATGGCCTTTTCAAGAGTGAGACTGACGACCACGGCCTGTCCCTCGCCCCTCTTCCAAGATACTGTAGCGACATTGTCCGTTCCCAGGGCAACCTTTGCATCAAGTGACTCGCTCAGTTGGAGACGGGGTTTGAACAAGACGCCCTTTGAACCTGGCAGACGGGGTTGAATGCCAGCTAATTCCGTGCAAAACTCGTACAAGGGAACACTTCCCCAGGCGTGACAGTCGGAGCGCTGGCGCACGTCATCCTCTTCCCAGGTTGACAGGTTATTGGCGAGCATCTTCTTCCAGGGCTCCCATACTTGCGCCCAGTAAGTCTCGTAGGTGTCATCTCCGGCAAGGGCAAAGGCGCGAAGAGCGTAGAACTGCATCACGTAGGAGCATTTGGAGAAGCGCGGATCGGAGAAGGCCTCGGTTAGGAGTCGAGAACGATCTTCAGGCTTGGCCGCGCCAGAAAGGATTGCAAAGACCTGACAATGCTGCGAATGAGCATCTTCACCCGCGATGTCGGCTGTGGAGTCGGTAAAGAAACGGCCGTCGAAGCAGTGAGTCTGGATTGCCCCTATGACAGAAGCAGCACGGGACTCGTACTCTTCGGCGTAGCCGGGTCGGCCGACTTGGCGCACAAGCTGGGCGGCCTGTTGCAACACATAGGCGTAAAGCATGCTAAAGTATGTGTGACGATTCGACTTGCGGCCCGAGGTGGGAACTCCTTTATCCGGATGCTCATCAGTCGCTCCCCAGGCAGTCACCCAGTCAACATATTGCCACACGTCCTCGGGGAGCCCGCTGACAAGCCCAAGATCATCAATGTGTGAGTCGAAAAACTCAAACACTCCATCAATGCGCGGTAAGAAAGAGCGGCTGTACGCCGTGTCGCCGAAGAATAGGTGATGGTCGCAGACTTGCAGGACCCAGTACAAGGAGAATCCTGCAATGATCTGGGGAACATGCGATGGGAACCGTGACTGGGTAAGTCCCTCAGAAGTGATGGAGGCTGCAAAGTTGGTGATGGCCTGGCGCATCAAACGGTCGTCGCCGGAGAGCAGGTAGTGGAAGAGTCCCACGGATCGCGAGTCGCCAGAATACCTGAGAGATGAGTTAACACTTGTTGCAAAGAAGACTCGGGAGATACTGACTGAAGCTGCTCGTAGAATGGACAATCTGAGTACCCATCGAACATGCAATTTCTCATTGTCCTGATTGAGACATCCCACATTTGACCACTGTGGGTGTCTCCAGGCTGTGACCAGGACGCCTTTACGGCCATAGGATAGTTGACTTGGTCTGCTTGGAAAGAAAGAAGCTGGACAGGCTCGGGGCCTACTGTGACTTCAAGCTGCAAAACGCGGAATGTGCGGAACCAGAATGGCTCATAAGTGACCGTCTGCGACGCAGGAATATCGATTGTAACGTCATCGTAAGGACCGATAAGGTAGGAATCCTTGGTATCCAAGCGATCAGCCTTGGTTCGGAAGAAGGGATACGCGCGAGGCTTAAGTTCGTATCCTTCAGAGTATGTTATCTTGAACTGGATCTGCGAGGCCTTGGCTGCTTGGAAAGACCAGCGTAAAAATGCCGTTGAATGAACATCCGCCTGGAGCTGGAGAGTATGGTGTGTGCGAGGGGCGAGATCCAATGGCTTGTTATCGGATAAAAATGAAGCCCAGCTGTCAAATGAGACATCGGAATCACAACTTCGAATGGTTGTCACCCCAACGGGGGTTTGCTCGGGCATGGGAATCTCGCGTGGACGTAGGCGCCAAGGAAGTAGTTCGCCGTTGAGTGTTTTCATGTTGTATGCCTTGGGTGTTACGGATGTGGCTTGACTTGAGGGGTTGATACGCTCGTTGATCTGTTTGGAGATGTACATCAGGTCATGTTCGAAAGCGTGAATTGGGGGTACTCACATGAAGAAACACATCGTCTATCAGGCCCATAGGGAACAAAATACTCTCATCCACCTTGGCCTGCCAGCCTTCTTTAGAGTCGAGACAGATGTCGTTTGCGCCCGAGCTGACGCTGCCAATGACAGTCAAGCCAGGCAGCGAGGTTCTTTCGAACGGCATGCCACCCCGCGAGGAGGCGAAATACCTGATGACCACGAAGCAAATCTCATTTTCGCCGGTAGTGAGATACGGAGCAATATCGAGCGTGTCATAGTACCATATCAATGGGCTGCTCCTGGCTGGACCTACAGCGACGCGTGTACCATTGACCAGCAGCTTGTATCGCGTGTCGGCAGAGAAATGCAGCAGAGTCTGTGAAGGTGGCGACGTGAGAGTGAAGTTGCGAAAGAACTTGACAATTCTTCCCGCTGTGTTTTGCGTGGACGAGTCAACCCAGTCGGGGACCCATATCCAGTTGGATTTGAGATTATCAATGATCTGTGAATGCATTTTGTTAATGGTGCCACCGCTTGTGTCGCGAAGAGTACGTACAGCTTGCTCGGTTGGCGATGGCATGGCTGCAGGGATGTGATTGGCACGGTTCTGGTCGATGGCAGGCGTCTAGTGCGTCTGTGCAAAGATCAGCATTTATGAATGGATAAGTTCGAGGGGATGGCACGTTTTTAACTCCAGGACTGACGCGGTGGCTTCGGTGCTCGGTTTATCTATCACCGAAGCTGGATTGTTCGGACCTGGACCGACGAGAATTTTATAAATGTCTCATTCGTATGACGAGTTTGGAAATGATGACTCGGTCACTTGTGCGAGATTTGAGATGCCAGACCGAGCCAGCTGTCATCTACGTTCCCACTCAGTCGGACTCAGTCGGAGGGAGACGAAATGGTGACCAAATCACTCATGATGAAGGGCAAAGAAAAAAGACGAAAAAATACAAGAAGTCAAATTGCGCGCAAGGACGTGTTTGATACAGATTGGGATGATTAACAGAACTATAGGCAAGGACTAGGGTTGCATGGGAGGCTTGATTTTCTGTATCTACAAGCTAGCATCTAGGACGAGGTTGATGATTTACCACCACCACCCTCCTTATCTCATGTCCATCTCGGAATATTTATCATGCTTCAGGACAAGTGAACCTCTAGGTCCTCTACAGTGTGATAAGCAAAGCCTCAGAGGCGCCTACAGTAAAGGTGGCCTTTCCAGCGCTAACAGTGGCAGTTTCAGTCACGGCCGTACCCTGAATCTTGCAAGTTCCATCTTCAAAACTCTGTCCTCCAACAGTCGCCTTCTGGCCCTGGTCAATTCGAGAGGTGGAAAAAGGGGCAGTCAGACGCTTCGCAGTCACCTTGGACCCGGATAGTCCAGTTAGCGTGTACACCTGGGTTGGGCGTGTGCCGCTGGTGAAGTAATCCGAGTTGTACAAGAGGACTCGAATAGGGGCGCCGTTCTTGTAGATGGCGTAAGCAGCGTATGTGCTAGTCTGGTCATCCAAGGGAGCAAGCTGATCGGCTCCAGCGAGGGCCATGGTGGCAAAGTACGCTCCAAAGTAGGGAGCGCCCATGCTGTATCGCCCCCACCAACAATACTGGCCTGCAATGTGTTAGAATGGCCGTGAAGGCAAAGGGATGAGGAATTTCTTACAGTTACCGATAGTGCCCTGGTGGAAGTAAAGAGACTATTTGACAAAGCTCCGTTAGTCCACACAGATCTCGCTGCTATTCAATTATGGAGATCATACCTTGGTGCCCTGGAGAATGGACTGGAGAACATAATCAAGAATCCAGAGGCCAGCACCAAAGGTTGGGCTGATGCCGCCACCTCCTTGAGTCGCTAGACAAGATTGTCAGTATTCTCAACCCCAGAAAGAACTTGAGATGCAAAAAAGAGACTCACCGGAATTCGTCTCTCCAAAGATATGGGGTCTACCCTTGGCCGCGGCAGCGGCAGCTTCCGCTGCAAATGGCTTGATCTGAGAAGCAATAGCACTGTGGCTCATCAACTTGGCCAGATTATAGTTGCCGCTGGACTGAGGATAGTTGTGCGAGCAGTAATATTTAACGTTGTCGTTTCCACTCCCTTCAACGGCTGTAAGGCCCTTGATGCTCATGGGCGAGGTGCCAAAGAAGACGCCAGCCGAGATTAGGCCCGAGGTGGACAAGTTGCCACAGACTTGGTCTTGCCATGCCACTTCGGAGGCGTAGTCGGCAGCGGCGGTCCAGGACGCACCGTTGGCAATGGGGTCACTGCTAGAGAAGACTAGAAAACGATGAGCACGTAACCGAGAGACGTTTCTCAGGATTACTTACAGTTTGGTTCATTGCCGAGTTCAATTGCATCGAGGTTTCCCATGTTCTGCTTGGCAACCTTTGCAGCAGCAATGGAGTTGCCGATGTTGTTAAGGCGACGGTTAAGTCCCAAAATCACCTTGCCGCTGTATTGAGCTGCCAGAGACATGAACGAAGGGCCAAATGTGAGCGATGCCGGAGCATCCTTCGGATCGGACACGGTGTAAGTCACGGCATTGGTGGAAGACGAATCGTACGTGGCTCGATCCCTGAAAAAGTCTAAGTGTTAGAAGAGTTGATTGTAAAAGCGAGGACTGCATACTGAGTGGTTCCTCCAATTCTCATAGGAGGCCAAGTCCCGGTGAGGTCCTTGAGGTTTTCCAAGCAGGGCAAGGTAGCAGCAACATTGTTGATGTACCCTGGGAAGGCAAAGAATTCAATGCTTAAGCTGGTCAATGTCTGTTTGTACTTCGCAAGGTGGAAAAAGTCTTACGAAACCCCAACTGGTGCAGCAGAGAGTTGGCTGCTGGCATTTGATGGAGGTGTGGCCGGGACATTGAAGGTCAAGCTGGAAGCCTGCCCCACAAGCCACATGGAGATAAGGAGACGCGTCATTGATGCGGAATAATTGGTCGAAAAAATATTGCAAGATGAGATGTCACGATAACTTTGATAACACAGATTAGAACAATTCACAGGTCACATCACGCCTTTTAAACTTCTTGCAAGCTCAGCCATCATCGATCTCTTTTCTTGTTACTCGTATACCCCGTGGGGAGATCTTTGCCATCCGGGGCATATTACATGGGTAGCTAGCTTTGGAGAAGAACTTGTCGTGTCACGATGGCTCGGACCTCGTCACGAACAACCTCGGCCAACCTGTCCCCGAGTTGCTAACTTGATGTCGGATAATTATCCGTTCACTAGTTCAAATTTTGTGATGTCTTTCGGTATGGTGCCTACCGAAAATAAGGCCATTTCGGTCTCAATACTCGCGATTCTAAGACCTGTTTGGTGTAGATTCGGCTGCTGTTGATGCGAAGATATAACAAGGATACGCGCCACCTCAATGGACTTCTCTCCGATGCTCAATATCCTGGTATTGATGGTCATTCATGGGTGTGGTGAATCATGGCCACGAGGTGTCTTACTTGTCAGTTAAGTTGCGCGCCTCGGCTTGAAGTGCCCCGAACGCTCGGCTAAGGCGGCACGCTTGGGTCGAACTACTGCAACTCGATTGAGAAACGAGTTAGGCCTTGGAGCAAAGGGGAAGCTCGTATGGGGCCCCGCGTTTGCGGACTTCCCCAGCTTTAGGTTTAGTTGATGTGAATTGTTTGATTCTTTTGGTGGTCACATTACTTCCGGTTGGCCGTCGCCGGATATGTATAAAGGAGCTTGCCTTTTGCTTAATACCCTGACACAGACCAGCCAACACCTCCGAAGCTTCATCAAGATTTCACATTAGCTCTCGGTTCTATCAACATGCAGCACGATAAGCAAGACACCGAGATGGTGGAGCGTCGCGACTCCGGGGACGCGGCCACCATGCCCGTGATGCGGTCCAAGTTTGACGACCTTAGCGTCTGGCAGAGTGTGCGTCGCTACAAGCAAGTTGGCCTCATCGCCATGACTGCAGCCTTCTGCGCCTCTCTGGATGGTTATCGTAAGTATCCAGCCGCCTCAGCTACCAATCTCCACTAATCAGTACGACGCGCAGAGATCAACCTCAACGGTGGCATCGTCTCCAACAAGGGCTTCATCCGCCAGTTCGCCAGCCCCGGGACAACCATCATTGCTGGCAAATACATCTCAGCTTGGGGTGGTATCCAGTCTGCTGGCCAAACTGTCGGCCAAGTTGTACGTTGAGCTACGCCTTAGTATTAGAAATTCCCTAACATGTGTCCTAGCTTCTTCAATACGCCACCGATGGTCTGGGCCGTAAGCCTGCGCTGCTAATTATTTGGGTCACACTTACTGCTGTAAGTATTGAAGCCTACAAGTCGTCTAAGGGTATTATGGCTGACTTACTGGCAGAGTATCTTTACCGAGACATTCGCTACCTCCTGGGATCACTGGCTGGTCGCGAAGCTTCTCTCTGGTATGGGTGTTGGTATGCTGCAATCCACCATGCCTCTGTATCTCTCCGAGATTTCGCCCACCCAGCTCAGGGGTTTCTTCATCAACGCGTATACCTTGTAAGTCTCGAATTACGACGCCCCCCCTCCGAGAACCGGAAAGCTCATTCTTTCTAGCTGGTTTGTCCTCGGTCAACTCTTCGCTTCTGTCGCCCTCAACAGACTCAACGCCAGCAACCCATACGACTTCCGTGATGCCATCTATACACAGGTGAGTCCAAAGTCAAGGCGCCTTGAAACATCACTAACACATCGGCAGTGGGGAATGATTGGAGTCATCCTGATCATCTTCCTCCTCCTCCCAGAGAGTCCTTGGTGGCTGGCTAGCAAGGGCAAGACAGACCAGGCCGCCAAGGTTCTGCGCTTGTGCTACGGACGCGTTGAGGGCTACGATGTCCAGGAACAAATTGTGCGTCTCTACAATTGCGGCTATCAATCACTGCTAATTCCCGGCTTCCTGTAGGATATCATGACCGCCACTGTCGCAATGGAGCGCGCGCAAGCTGAGC
Organism: Fusarium sp. MBC 441; assembly: GCA_030779165.1. Classification (NCBI taxonomy): domain Eukaryota; kingdom Fungi; phylum Ascomycota; class Sordariomycetes; order Hypocreales; family Nectriaceae; genus Fusarium; species Fusarium sp. MBC 441. The sequence continues at coordinate 155,823 of JAPFTC010000020.1, forward strand.
GAGACCAAGAAGTCGGTCCATGGGCAGTCTTCCGTGGCCGCAATCTCATCCGTTTCATTATTGCTGGATGGCCCAAGGTTACCCAGCAGTTTGTCGGCCTGGCCGTGTTCAACACTTACGCGACATACTTCTGTATGCAACCTCTTCCTTTCATTGTGTCTATGCTTGCACCCTGCTAACCACAATCTAGTTCAATATGCTGGCAACAAGGATCCTTTCCTCGTGACCCTGATTCTTTCCAGTGTTCAACTCATTTCCATGATTGCGACAGCCACTCTCACTGATCAAGTCGGTCGCCGGCCATTGACGGTCTATCCCTACGCCGTCACTGTCGTGTCGGTTCTGTGCCTTGGCATCATCGGTTGCTTCGACTATACTGCCAAGGCCACTAGCTCCCTTCTTGTAAGTAATATAGCGTTTCTTGGCAAATCTTGGCTAATTGTGAATTACTAGATCTTCTTTGCCTGTCTCGCAACCTTCTCAACTACCGGTGCCTCAGCCATTGGTTACGCATACGCCACAGAGATTCCGCAACAGCGCCTCCGTGCCCGAACAGCCGGATGGTCTCTTGCCGTATCCAACATGATCGCCATCATGTTCAGTTTCTGCACACCTCTAATGATCAACGGTTCCGTGACCCATTGGGGCGTCAAGACCGGATTCTTGTGAGCACATGCACTTTGGACGCCGAACCTTCATCACGCTAACAAATACAGCTTTGCGGGAACTGGTACCGTCGCCGTCGTAATCGCCTGGTTCATTCTGCCCGAGGTTGCTCGCCGAACACCCGGTGAAATCGACGAAATGTCAGTCAACGATATAATTTTTCTCCCTTATGTTATGTTCGCTTGGCTAATCGCTTGCTCCACTAGGTTCGAGAAGAAGGTCAGTCTCCGTGGTTTCAAGAACTACGTTACCGAGGTCCAGCTCAACGCAGAGCACCACCAAGATAAGACACAGGGCGAGGCTTGATAGGTTGTCTGAGGAGGGACTTTCCGGAGTCACTTGGAAGCGTCTTATCCTGCAAGAGGAGTGTTATCTTGTGGGTGCTTCACATCTTGCCTTTCGTATCCATGTTTGATAGGACACTATTCTATCAGCGGTGGGAATATCTCATATAATAAACGACGAGCGAATCACTATATCTTGCCTATGGGCCTTGTAAAATCCATCATATCAGGGTTTCCAATTCCCCTAAGTTCCCAAAAGCTTACCTGGTCAACACAATCCTCAAATCACACACAAGACGACGACGGTATCATTTTCCCACCTAGCACCGACGAAGGAAAGAAATCCACAGCGAGTAATAAAGAAAAGTTCAAGGTGAGAGGAGAAAATGAGTATACTTTAGGGCGAGTGACGAGGCTTAGGCACAGAACCTAAACCCTTAGATTGTTCTTGGGCTAAAAAGGACCCACCCCAGGGGGGCAGAATTCTGTCCACGTGACTGAATAATCCGCTGCCGATATCGGCCTACATCGCCACGTGCCCAAGTGAGCAGCGTAAATGTCTGGACTGAGGTAAGGTAACGGTGGGCCATTGTAAAACTTCAAAAAGGAGCCAGGTAGTAATTGCGAACCAAGTTGGAGAAGATGAGACATGAATACGATTTCTGCTCTTAGTCTATATCAAGAAATGCTCATGAATCTTATAATTCCGGTATTTCTCCCACCATCCCTCTACAGTATCAGCCATTGCCCCCCTTCCGCCATCTTCTCAGGAACTATAACGAATTCCATTGCCCCTATTACTCCCTAGAGGTAAACGCCCAAATTGTGAAATACACGGCGTAGATCCTTCACACCTTCTTCCCAGCGGCATCAAACTTGGCCTGCCATTCCTCACAGTAGTTGGCCATGCCCTTGGGTACTGTTGGGGCGCCAACTGGGATGGCTTCAAAGTTTTGCTGTTGCCGAAGATAATTGTCGATGTTCAGTGTGACGGCAAGGCGATCAGTCGTGACTTTTGTCAATGGTGTCTTCGTCGTTGAAGGTTGAGAAAGGGTCGTAGGAGCAGTGCCCACTTCGCTGGCCGCCAATGTCAAATGCTTGCATCTATTAGGGCTGGATTGAGTGAGCATACTAGATCAGTGTCATGTTGGAAGTAAATTAAGATAGTGGCGTCTAAGTCAGCCAAGACTGCGCATAGAACTCCGTGCGTTTTATGAGAAAATGAATTAATTGACGAAGGTGAGACTGAATTTGATGAACTACTAATTCTCTTGTAGAAATCGACCTACTTTATTCTCAAATGGACATTTCATGATCCCAGGCAGGACACATTAACATGGTGGCCTTTGAGGCTCTAGATGGGACTTCTTTTCCTTACAACGGCACCGTTTCCCTGAGTCGAACATTCCCTTGACGGTCTCATGTGAGGGCATGTAGGGTATGTTGGCGGTAAAGGTTGGGGAAACCTTGTCAGCCTTATTTCACAGCAAATCCTCCACCCGTCTCCAAGGTCCATTCAAGGTCCAGGGCGTGTGTAGCCTTGACAAGGGACATGAGATAAGAGCCTTGTGAGGTGTCAAGGGACAAAGAGACAAAGAGGGCACAGGTACCGAGTGAACTCGAGTCCTGACCAACATTCCTTGGCGGTTCGTACAGTTTGACACACACGCCCCCCTTGTCCGTAGGAATCTATTTTTAACCAAGCTTGTTTTCGCCCGGTCAAGCTGTAAGACGGAGACCTCGGTTAAGGCTGGAGCTTGGGGTAGCAAGAGCCGCATTGTTCGGGGTTTCCTGTACTCCCCGCATCCGACTTCAGTTTGCAGCATCATCCTCCCCTCAGCTGGAGCTCTCAACGCCAAGAGTTCAGGCAGAGATGGCACGTCATTTCCTTCACATCCAACAATGACACAAATTGATCAACAATGAAAGATCTTCTGACCAGCAAAAACAAACATTCTCATTATTTCATTGCTTCATAGTCTGATCCCGCAGCTCTTCTATCCACGAATTGCAATATCGAGTTCCAGCCTCTCCCGCAACGTCGTCCCTGTGGTCCCTGCCAAAGACGGTTGAGTCAACTAATAATGAGCCTCGTTGCAGCCTCTTGGGCGCTCAAATCTTTACTCTCCCTGCCAACCGACCCCCCATTCCCTTCTCTGTGTCGGTCCATATCGTCTGGCCGGGCGATGAGGCGGATAAAGCGCCCCAAAAGATCGCGCCCGAGGACACGCCGCCGTCCCTTGGTGCACCCTGAGGTTGTCGCTGCGGCTTAACAAACTGTTACAGTCTGGACAGCGAACTCGGTAGCGATGGAGGTGCGTATTTTCGATGTGCTTCCTGCGGTAGTGAGGGTAATTTTCTCTTCTGCTTCCCTTAGGACGGTAGTCGCAGTCTGAATATGGGCAGCTAAGATCTTGATCCTCAGCGGGCTCAGCAGTGACTGGACCAGCAGCTGCGGGCATTCGGGCTGTCGGGAACGGTGAGCCAGCCAGGCGTCCTGCATCGAAAGTTGGTTGATGCACGGTGCTATTCTGTGGAGTATGTTCAATTGCCATGATGCCGCTTGAGGTCCTGGAATATGCGGAATCCCCAGAATACTTCCGTGTTTGACCACTGATGTGATTTGAGCTGGGAGACGGAATCATCTGTTGGTGATGAGACTGCCCAGGAAGGACTGAGAAGCCGTCATGGCTGCTCATCGAACCCCCAGTCGAATACATCCCCCCTTGAACGGCCGCAGCACAGGCCTGCGAGTCAGAATGGAGCCAAGGATCTTCCTGCAGTTGCTGCTGCAGTTGCTGCAGTGGTTGCATCAACGAACATGGCTGGAGCTGATGCTGAGGCTGAAATGCAGAGTCGAGACTATTGGTGGAGGGGAGCTCGATGTGGGAGGTCTCCATTTGGCGTGCGAAGGAGGCATTATATGCCTGGAACGGGTCCTTGCTAGAAGCCGTGGAATCCATGTGTAAGTCCTCTGTAGTAGGAGACTCGCACATGTCTATGTCGCTAAACATTTGACCCGGGAGCTCCTGAGCTCTTGTGGTATTGGAAAGCTCACTGGGGACTTCACGGGAATGGAGCTCTTGAATCCCGCGGATAATGAGAGGCTCAGACCCAATAAGCTCACTGAAGGCCTCCTGGTACCTGGGCGATGCTGGGATAGATGCCCCCCTGTCTGGTTCTTGAGGACTCGGTGAGGATCCCTTGCGAGACGCACTGGGTGGGCTCGGTGTTGGCGTCATCAACGAAAGAATGCTTGGTCGACGATGTGTCGAAACTGGACTAACGGGGCACTCGGAGCTCGGGGATGAGCCCCTTGACTCTATACGGTTTCGAGAAAAAATGTTGCTGAGCTTGCGAATTGGGTTGCGCTTCTTTGAGGAGCTCTTCTCGGTTCCATGGGAGGCGATATTTTCAGCACGTTCGTGTTGGCAGTGTTGCTCAAAGCGGTCGTCCTTTGTGCAGCAGTTGCAAAATACACGATCGCTCGAAAAATGAGGGCAATCGAGGACATGATGCATCAAGGCCTTTGGGTCGGCAAAGTTCAACTTGCAGTGCCCGAATGGGCAGGCCCAGTTGAATCGATCAGGGGACAGTTCGCTGTCGAAAACGAAGAAATTAAGGGCCAAGTTTGCAAAGACCGTGGCCTTGGCGCAGGTATTAATCTTGGGTGCGATCATGTCGATTCTGCGTCTGTTAGCAGCTGTCCCTAATCGGCCGTTGGGCAAGACTCACGAGCATCCCTTCGCGGGAGCACGAAGTTCGTCATTGGGAGTTTGCATTCTCCATCGACTACCGTCTTCTGTCGTATTGATGATTGCTTCCCCAGAAGACTCGGGTCCTGGGTGGAAAAGAAGTGAAACTGCCATCTTGCTTATAGTTGTTCGATCGCAAAGTTCGTGAAAAGAAAGCGATAAACGGCCGTGATAGAATCGTGGGGAGTCATTCGGAAAACATGCGGGGGTCTCCCTTTTCAGAGGATCGTGAGCCTCGTCCAAGAGAGCAGCCAAGACGAGCGATACGCGTCCTCTCCCGCCCAGTCGGCACCCATTTTCCTGCTCGGAGTCGCTGTTTGAGGTCTCCGGCGACGCGGAGGGACTCAATCGGGCCTCCCCGCGCTGGCGAACCGTCGGATCAAGCGATTCGGCGTGGATGTCTCGCCGAATACCTGCATGAGCGCAGGACTAAGGGAATTGATCAGGGAGCACCAGGGAGTGAGCTAGAGCAGGACAATTAGCCCGGAATAGTTTCAGGGAGCACAGGGACACTTACGTAGACCTCAACCTCGCGACGGCCTCTCATTGCCCCAGCTAGAGATGCAGTCGCCTCACCAGGCCGACCCATAGAATCCGATTGGGCCCAGCGAGCAAGGCAACGGCCCTATCCCTTGGAACACCACCTGACGAGCATGTGCTCGCTTTCGGCAGCCGTGGAGAGCTGAATCAGGTAGGTGCCAACCCAGAGGGATTCGGGTGGGAGTCATAGGGAACGGTTATTGCGTCGGCGATGGCTTCCGCGTTGTCTCTGAGGAAGGGCAGAGCTTGGCGAGGCGGCCAAGCCTGGAAGCGACATCATGAGGGGGACATGGCGCTATGTGCGTGAGGTCGTTCGTTCGCGTCGGCTGCGATGAAGGTCGGTCGTATCGATGGGTATCCAACACCCTGAACGTAGACAGCTCCCAGAAGGTCCATCAGGGGCCCATCCGTTCAGAACTTTGAGAGACGAGATGGAGCTCGTTATATCTTCAAGCTCCCATCTACAGCTCCCCGCAGCACCTCCACAAAAGCAGGTGGCTGAGCGTCCCGTGCTGCTCTTCATTCGCCGTGGAAGCAACCAGGCTCTGAGGGGCGGAGTCTACTCAGCCAGGGGGCTGAGCAATGAAAGTCCTTGCCGGAGCTCTGCCAAGCCAATGATAGTGTGATAGCCGCTGGGCTGTGTCGCGGGCGAGTAAAATGTGAAGCTGGAGCCTGGCTGTGCCTCGAAGTTGTGTGACTGGGCGAGCATGGTATTGGTAGCACCTGCACCTCGGTAAAGCTAGAGCTGAGCTCTAGAGCTCCTCACCGGAGATTTTGGCATGTCATCTGGTGCTTGAGCTGCTGTATGTGGAGAGTTTGGCGTCGTTTGCCCAATGGCGACAGCAATTCGCTTTGATGCCTCGGAATGGAGACCATTCGTCGTTTTTACGGCTTGATCTTTCAACCCAAATGCGACGAGTTTCAGTAGGTCAACTGAGATTTACTGTAAACAACAAAGCCCTTGAGGAAACCTTCCTGTCAGAGAGCATGTCATTGGCCGAGGTAACGCTGTGCTGAGATCCGCTGTTGGTGAAGAACCAACACCAACCCCTCCAATGTGACCTTGTCCACTTTATCCCAACCTCCTTTATCCTTTCTGCAACCCCCAACTTCAGAAGATGTCTTCAATTGAAGATGATGACGAGTCTTGTCGCTCTTTTCGTTTTCTTCTTCCTAATGTTGGTGAGACGGAGGAGGTAGAGCGGTATGAACTCGGGGGGTTTCACCCTATGCACCTCGGCGACTTGTTTGATGAGGGCCGGTATCGGGTTCTTCACAAGCTTGGCGCTGGAGGCTACGCAACGATATGGTTGGCCCGTGACCTTCTTGATTCGTCCTGGGTGGCTCTCAAGATAGTCCTTGCTGAAGAGTCGCAGGCTGTTGAATCCAGCGTAACCCTCGCTCACAGCATCGTGTCGGAATCGTTTCATGACCATAGATTTGTCACCTACGAGCGGTACTTCTACATAGATGGCCCAAACGGTAGTCACTTGTGCCTGGTACTACCCGTGCTGGGCCCCTCTGCTTACAGGGTCTCCCACTATCTCGAGAGTAGGATCCAGCCGCGTTTAGCGCGTAGTGTAGCCCTTCAAGTTGCACAGGCACTGGCTGATTTGCACTCGCAAGGACTTTGCCACGGAGGTGAGTAGCATGCAACTTCCTTTTTGGAGTCGTGAGGTTAACATGGATCGCCGCAGATTTGACTCCAGCCAACATCATGTTTCAGATTAAGGATCTAGATCAGGTCTCTGAGGATGAAATCTACGATGTTCTTGGCATGCCAGAGACAGGGCCCTTAGAGACTGAGTCTGGAGAGCCCGCGGGACCAGAAGCGCCCAAGTATGTTGTCAAAACTCTTGACTTCCTCGTGGCGAGACGACCCATCATCAGTGAAGACATTTGTCTCATAGATTTCGACAATGCCTTCCTCGCCTCTTCGCCCCCAGAAAAGCTACTTCCCACACCAGTTGAGTACCTCGCCCCAGAGGTCGCTGTCGGCTTATCTGGAAGCACAGCAAGCGACGTTTGGGCGCTTGGATGCTCCATATTACGACTGAGGTCAGGGGAGGGATTATTCTCTACCTATGATATTGATTCCCCAATCGACCTTCTGGTCGCCATCCACTGGGTACTGGGAAAGACGCCAGTAGCCTGGGGAGATCCAATATTTGACTCTAACGGGCGACCGAGAAATAATTTATCTAATGGAGTCCGACTTTCGGGGCTCACGGATGAAGTCACAGAACGACGGTCGGCTGAAGAATGGATTAAGAAGATCTTTGATCAGCCGAGTACCGGACCGTACCGACCGAAAGATCAAGTCTCCAACACGGAAGAGCATCCATATTACAATCCACATGAGGTCTCCCACGCTCCCTTCTACGCGTGGAAGTTCTGGGAGCCTTCCGCCATCAACTTTAGAGGCAAGTATTTTCGGGGCTACAACGATGAATGGCATGCCCTGGTGGAAGAGTTGCCCAAGATTCCGGATGAAGAAGCAGGTTTGCTATTTGACTTGATCTGTAAGATTCTGGTTTACGAGCCTGCTGAGAGGTTATGCGCAAAAGAGATTCTAAGTCACCCTTGGTTTTCTATGGATAACAGAACTTAACGTGGGAGAAGTATAGCGTCCCATGTTGTTATTTTGCGCACATATCTATATATGGCCTAGATACACAATATTGGCGGGTTGAACCATTTTTGTACTCAGGCCAATCTTGGCTTGATTACGTCCGTTCTTCAAATCGTTTCAACTAGCTTAAAGGGAATACCGTACGTCAAGTAGTCACTTATGAAAGTCCTTGCAACTATGAATAGGCAGGTAAAGACGTAAGAAAGAGACCTGCTACGTGACAAGTCAAACCCATCATGATCAGTTCCACTGAATCCTACCTGGTCATGCCGCGCAGTCCACGCCGTCTAGACCCTGATTTCGTCGTCCAGTGCGGACAACACTGTCAAGTTTCTCTCAGACTCAGACTCATCATCAATCCTAACCACCTTAACATCGTGTTTCCCGTCACGGCGAGGGCGATAGCTGTTGAGCTCCCATGTCGAGTGCTGGCCCAAGTGGTTGTCTGTCTTGGATCGCTTGGTGTTGCCGGCGTGGCTCTCAAAACCACAAGACTGGCAAGACACCATGGTCCTCCATTAGTGTTATACGCAATTTCGTGTGAATACTACTCCAGACTGTAACTTCAGATGTTATACACATATCTCGCGATGCCGTGATCTATGAGAAATGGTGGTTATGCTCTGTCGGGTGTGTTGTTCCGAGAGGCGTTACCATGAATCAGGGGACGTTGCAATGGAGAGGAGAACTGAATCAATATGCTCCACATGCCCTCAACGATATACCCACTTCCTGGTCTTACTGCGGATCGGGACGATGGGAACTTACACATTGCCTTGGCATGGATATCACCTTTCTAGATGGATGTTACGTGTTTTACCACCGACCGGCTGGCAATTGCCTTGACCCAAATCGTAAACAATCGCTCGTACATACGTAGAGATGAAGACACTTGGTCAAGAAATACAAACGCCGCAGATACCAGCCGACCGGCGCGACTATGAAATGGGGCCATTGGCTAAGCTTCCTGGCATAGACAACCTTGCCACAATGCATGCAACCAGTCTCTCGGGAGTCTCGCCTGTTCTGGGACCATTTCCTTTTCCGCACAAATCTCCGTGGGTGTTTCAAACCATGATCCCGGTCCTATGCGAACCAAGGCCGCACATGTCAACCCACATCCCACAACTTTCAAAACGTTGAGAATACGCTAGCCCGGGTATATCTGCAAGTGGATGGTCTGAGTTGATCCAAGTTCGACGAGGTTGGTTCTATCGTGCGACGATTAATTACCGACCCACTGGCAAGGGAACATTTCGTCCGTCGATCAAGAGCAAGAAAAGTATATAAATACTACGTCCAGACGAAATTGCAAGAGAATCCACATCCTGGATACCAACTGTATCCCTTCCTACAACAATTTTCCTTCCATCAACCCTAAAATGGCTGAAACGCGCACCACAAAGCAATGGATACTCGCTGCCAAGCCGGTTGGCACTCCAACAATCACTGGGCCGAACCCTACTTTTACTATCCAGACAGTAGAGCTGCCGCTCCTGGAAGAGGACCAAATTCTGGTAAAGGTGCTCTATTTTTCTAACGATGCGGGAATTCGCACCTTCATCGGCTGTACAGTGGACGAGGACCGCATGTATCTCCCCCCTGTGCCAATTGGAGCACCGATGCGCTCTGGCATTATCGGTGAGGTGCTGGAGTCCAAGTCTAAGAAATTCACCGTTGGTGACTTGATCATGGATTTTCATCTTGCCTCGTGGAGTGAAAAGGCCATCCTGAACGACGCTCTCGTCCAGCCCGTGGCCCCGTTGCCAACTGGCCTATCCATCACCCACTATCTCGGCGCCTTTGGAGGTTCTGGACTGGCCGGTTATGTCGGTCTACTCCACGTGGCTGAAGCAAAGCCGGAGCATACGGTTGTTGTCTCAGCCGCTGCGGGAGCAACGGGCTCAATGGTCGTTCAAGTCGCCGTCAAGCTCCTTGGAGCTAAGCGGGTGGTAGGAATTGCTGGAAGTGATGAGAAGTGCGCTTGGGTACGAGACCATCTTGGTGCTCACTCCTGTATCAATTACAAGAGCCCTACCTTTGTTGAGGACCTGAAAGCTGTGACCCCAGACGAAGTAGATGTCTTCTTTGATAACGTCGGCGGCGCTGTCTTTGACGGTGTCCTCACTCGCATGAAGAGGCACGGCGTCATCGCTATCTGCGGAGCGGTCAGCATATACAACTCGGAGGAGCCTACCACACTACGCAACTGGTTCGAGATTGTGTCCCAGCGATTGACCATCAAGGGCTTCTTCATGTTCGATTACATGGATAAGGTACCCAAGGCCATGGAGGAGATTATTAGTGCTGCAGCCGAGGGACGTATCAAGGTTGATATCGAGGACGTGGTTGAGGCAACCATCGAGGAGGTGCCAAATGTGTGGATCAATGTGTATAAGGGCGCCAACAAAGGCAAATCGGTCACCAAGCTGATTTCCTAGGCCGGGGGTCAGATATTTTTTGAGGATAGTAACAATACATGGGTTTATGACTATAGCCACCTATAATAAACTACGAGTTGCTTTGCACCTATGTGCAGCGGAAAGTTATGAAACCCCTTCAGAAAGTATAAGAGAGGTGCTCAAGCTCAACTATACCGATGTCTATAAATGTCTATATGCTTAAAACCAAGTTCGATATTCAATAAAAATACATATCAAGAAAGAAAGCCTTATCAGGAGCCAAACCGATTGACATGGCCAACTGATTCTCCCTAGTATCCCAGCTTGAAGCCACCCCAGTTCAACTTTGTGAAGGTCAAATCGGGGTCATAGGCGTCCCTGACCTTGCGCATTCTCTGAATATTCTTCTTTCCATAGGTCTGGATCGGATCCTGCCACTCTGCGGCATCGCCCATGTATAAGAAATCCGTCGCAAGGCCCTTAGCACGGTTATCCTCATGCAGCCGCGCGAGATGGTGCTGTTGCCAAGCGGTGATGCGCAAATCGTCCTCTTCATTCGCCCAAGACGTAGTAAACTGCCACCCTGCGTATGGTCAGAACAGCACCCTTTTAGGACTTAAGTTTACTTACAAATATAAGACTGATCATCGTTCAGACCAAATGTGTTGCCAATGCCGTTGCGCTTGCTAACTGTCACGGCCGACTTAGGGGCAAAGTTCAAGATGAAGGTGGGGAGGATTCCAGGGACATCCGCGATCTCTTCAATAGCCTCCATCCATTGATCATAGATGTAGATGAGTTGCTCGGCGTCAGGCTTGATAGTGTGGTGGCCGAATTGAACACTGGCAAAAACGAATTAGTCAAGTAATTCCGCAATACATAGTCGGGCAACGCACCGGAACATTTGGTTCGGTGTCTCCAACTTCGAGTGCCACTCGACTGGTGGCATCACAGCATTAGTGCGGCTCACGGCGGGAATGGCACTGAAAGCGGAAAACTTTGGTGGCGGGGATTCTGTCGTCTCTTCGAGCCCGAATATCTGGGGCGTCGCCCGTTTAGTCGTGGCGTTGTAGTTGATGTTGACAACAGCCCCGGCACCCCTGCTTCCATCTTCGGACAGGATCATCTTGCATGCCGCGCGGATAAAGTCGTGAGCGTGCTCCTGGTCGAAGATCTGAAACGTGCTGCTCACTAGCGGGACGTCATACGCCTTGAGCTCAAACTTGGTGACGAGGCCGAAACTGCTGCCGCCGCCCTTGAGTGCCCAGAACAGATCCGGGTTGGACGTTTTGCTAGCGACGACCTGTGTACCGTTTCCAAGCACCACGTCGTAGCTGACCACATTGTCCATGGTAAAGCCGTACTTGTTGAGGAAGTATCCCACGCCGCCAATGAGGGTCAGGCCCGGCACGCCAATAGTCTTGAGACGCCCGCCGATGGTGTACAGTCCGTGGGGAGCAAGAGCCGTATACACGTCAACCCATTTTGCACCGGCACCAACATCTATGGTGGACTTGTTCAAGTTGACGTCAAGTTGTTCGAGACCATTGAGGCCGACGAGAACGCCGTTATCAATGTTATTTGAGCCGGGGTACTGGGTGGTCAGTTAGGTCTATTGACAGCGTGGAGGAGACTTACATTCATGTGCCCACCACCGCGAATGGCAAACTGAGCCTTCTCCTTATGGAAAATGGTAACGGCTTCGGCGACGGCGTCAGCTGTCGTGGGGAGGAAGATGCAGGCTGGCTCCTTGCTCGATCTGACGTCCCAGAAGTTGATACGCTCAGACTCATAGTCTGAGGAGTTAGGCATCAGCAGCTCCTTAGGGTAGGCCGATTGCAGCTGAGCGCAGGCATTTTGAACGCTGCTGGTGACAGTCAATGCGAGAGTGCCTGAACTGGCAGTAATGGCCAGTAGGGCATGGGTTGTGAGCTTCATGGTGAGGGTCGCTGATAAGAGATGTCAGGTTGGTGGTTTCATCTCAGACCGGGTCAAGATAGCTTCTTTATATATCTCGAGACCGGTATCGCCGCAAGACGCGTCATATAGCCAACGTTATTAGTATACGACAGCAGCCTCATCAACACTATGCAAGATCCACAAACAAAGCCGATTCCGAGGGCGACTCCTGCTGTCACATCGTAATCTAACCGACCCCAGAGAGGCGATCCCGCCAGCCCTAGCACAACTGCCGGCGTATGTTTTGCATTTGCAGCCAGCACTGCCCGTCATTGGCTGGATGTTCATCAATGCGAGGATCATTGCTCGATCTTGTTCTATTCAGCCCTAGTGCATTGAACCCCTATGTCAAATCATTTAACTTTATCAGTTAGTGTGGTGGTCAGTGTTTCGCGGCCTCGGTCTCGCTTTCGGTCCCGGCACCGGTGAGACCCCAAAGACCGCGTAGGAAAGCCAAAAATATCTATGTAGGACCTGAGAACCTTGATATACTGCTTCATCATGACGACTCTCTTTACGCGGCCTCATACTAAATCTACGAGACCGGCTCTATGTTTGCCGAGTGCCTTGGCAAGCTTCCGATGCTTCCTACGATCGTGAAGCTGTCTCGGACATCAGTGACACCGAAAACTCCGCCACTGCTAAAATCGAAGCATTTCCGAGGCCTCAGAACCGGGAGAACAGCCTTCATGGTCTACTTGCCAGCACTACAGAAAGCCTATCATATGAGCTAATACAACGAAGCCCTAGGATTTGGGAGTATCTTGGTCGATTTTGACATCCCCAGCATCACATCTTAATACCGTAAGGACGAGACTACCCTGTAACGCACCACGTATTTTGGGCTGTAACCACCATGACGTCACCGTATAGAGAGTAACGATGCTATTCTCCAGAGAAAGATTTATGAAAGCCTTTTTTTGCTCGCTTAAAAATAACATACCCCTCATATGCATGTTTTTATAACGTGCATTTTACGGCACAAAACTCCTAACTCGTCTCGACCAAAATCTAGTTTGTCCCAATTATTCCTACCAATCTCTTAGAGCAACTATGACTTGAAATTGAGGCGGGCCAATGCCTTATAACCGACTTGCCTTCAAAAAGCCCAGATCCCGCGGAGCAGTCACCTCAGCCATGATTTCATCTCTTGGCCTGCCCACATCCTTGCTCACAAGCCTCGAATAGAGTTGTTGAATCCTCTCAGTGACCGGACCTCTCTTTCCATTACCGATTATTCTCCCATCGACCTCAGTAACATGTATTTGTGACGGGAAAGTTCCGGTGCAGAAAGCTTCATCCGCGCCGTAAACTTCAGTGAGAGTGAAGTCGAGCTCGCGAACGGTGATGCCGTTAGCTCGACACACATCAATCGTCTTTTGACGTGTGATACCCTGCATTTGGTTATCCTTGGTAGGAGCCCAGACCTCATTGTCTCGGATGATGAAGAAGTTGACCGAGTTGCAAGTCTTGACGAACCCTCGTAGATCAAGCATAAGTGCCTCGTCGACATTCATGACATTGGCGCTGATGCAAGCTTGGACGTCAGTGGCCTTGGAAATGTGATTCCACTGCTCATCCTTGACATCAGGAGGACCACGTCGAACCCACGTTGTAGCAAGTCTCAATCCTCGGCTCTTAGAGTTGGGATCAACAGCCTTTGATTCTGGAATAATGACGATCAAGGGCAGACCGATGTTGACGCGGGGATTTTGGTATGGGGTCGACTTCAGGCCACGGCTCACAACCAGGCGAATATGAACGTGTTCATCCCGGCCCATGTCATTTGCATCGAGAGTATCATGGATCAATTTGAGAAGATCTCCTTTTGAGAGGCCGAGGTCCATGTACATAGCCTTGGCAGACTGGAATAGGCGGTTGATGTGTTCTCGAGCAAATTGGACGCGGCCCTTGTTTGCGCGAATCCCTTCCTATAGATAACTTAGCAAACAAAAGATGCGGTAATTTGATAAACAACTTACCCATATACCATCTCCAATGAGGAAGTTGGAGTCAAAAACCGAGACTACGGCCTCAGCTCTTGGAACCAACTTGAACTCTCCTGTGACGCCATCGCGAATTCCAACCTTGATTGGTCAATCAATTGCATCTATAGTGCCGCGATAGAGGTTGTCTTACCCGAATAGTCTCATTCTTGGCGTTGGGCACAGATGAGTGAGTTGAGCCAGAGCCCTTGTCTGCAGTATTTTGGCTTGCCATCTTGAGGCTCTGATGTCGACAATGCTGATTGCAGAGAAGCTCAGTATCTGATAGATCTCAATTGCGCCTTTGTAGATTGCAAGAAATGAGTTATACTGCCTGAGGCGCATATATATGGCGTGCTTCGGTGTCGACCGGCGGTTGACTCGGTCGTAGCCGAGCAAGAATGCCGAAAGTCAATTCGGACGAGTCCGACTTATCGGCGGGCTGAAAGATAAGCCTTATTGACTAGGTCTGGGTGTTGTGACCAGGTGCAACTCTTTGAAATGAGCCGAAATCGTTGACAGCTTCATAATGCCTCACGTTACAGGGAATAAACCACCTGTTAATTGGGTCCGAGAGGGTCAGCGTTTATGGTGTCATATGATTCTGCTACAAGTTTTGCGGAAATACTCGTACCTGACGGGATTTCTCCTGCTAAAACCCACCGGCTTCTTTGCGTGATAGCAGCGCTGCTCTATCGTCATCAGCACGCCCTGTGGTTCGTCTGTTATCATGTCTCGGCCCCGTATTTCACTCTCGATGCGACGACTTGATTGACTCGAGCACGCCGAAAGGAGCATAGTCATCTCGGTAGCGTCCGAGAGGTGAGCTCGGTCTCCACCGAGAGCTTCGATGTACACCGAGCGCACTATCAACGCTTCCATGTTATCTGGGTTTGCCCCACGAGATCCGGGGAGTTGGGAAGCTAACTTTGCAACCCCATATCTTGTGTCGACTCTATAAAACGAAGCCCATGGATCGCCGTCAATCTTCCCTCGATTTCCTGTACATCACGATTATATCTCATTTTCTGTGCACATTCTGGGACCATGTCACTTCACGAGACCCCTGACAAAGATCCCGGCAAGGACATGCATCATACAGTGTCTTCGGATGGTGGAGATGGTTCTGATGCAGTCTTGACAAAGGCTCAGGCCAAACGTCTCCTCTTGAAGACCGACTTGGTTGTCATGCCGCTTGCTGTCTTGAGTATGACACTTGCATTCTTGGACAAGGTATTGATTGTCAACAACCGGGAGGTACATTATACTGACTTGAAGTTTAGAACGCTCTTGGTTACGCTGCCATCTTTGGCATCAAAGAGGATGCCCACCTCAAGGCGCAAGAGTACAGCTGGCTCAGTAGCATCTTCTACTTTGGTTATCTGGCTATGGAATTTCCTAACCTTTGGCTCATGACCAAGATCCCTATTGGCAAATATGTCGGCGCGTGTTTGGTCATGTGGGGAGGCTCTCTATGCTTCATGGCACTCTGCCACAACTTCGCTGGTTTGGCGACGATTCGTTTCCTTCTTGGCATCTTTGAGGCTGCTGTCCTGCCATGCATGATGATCATCAACTCGATGTGGTACTTGAGGCACGAGCAACCTCTTCGCACAGCATTCTGGTACAACACCTTTGCTGGAGTCTTTGGTGGTATCTTGTCCTACGCTATCGGACAAATCAACGGATCCTTGTCTACTTGGAAGGTGAGTTTGTGGTGTTTGCCTCTCATAGGATGTCTCGGAAGTGGTCCAATACTAATAGTCTCTTCCTTAGTACATCTTCCTCATCTATGGATCAGTCACTGTCCTTGCCGGAACCCTTGTGTTCTTTGGCCTTCCTGACACCCCGTCTCAAGCTTGGTTCTTCACTGCCGAAGAAAAGAAGCTGGCTCTCATTCGGCTTGCACCAAACCAAACTGGCATCGAATCAAAGAGGGTGAGCTATTGTAGGCCATTACCGACTGACAGCTCGGAATGCTAACAAACTGCTATAGGCCTTCCACACACCCCAGATCTTGGAAGCCTTCCGTGACCCCAAATGCTACTGCATCTGGCTTGGAGTCTTTGGATATGCTATCGCCAATGCGGGCATCACTAATTTCAACCCACTCATCATTGCGGGTTACGGCTTCAGCAGGACAAAGACTGTGCTTATGGCTACTCCCCAAGCAGCCGTAGCCATGGTCAGCCAGGCGATTCTCACCACCATTGCCTACTTTATCCCCAACCTGCGTTGCATCTTCTGGATCATGGGCGCAATCTTTGGCCTGGTTGGTGCTGTTATGGTGCATTCTCTGGATGTTGCTACTCAAAGAGATGCTTCCCTTGCTGGTGTGTATCTCATGGGCTTCTACAACGTCCCATGGGTCTTTCTCCTTAGTCTATCCTCTTCCAACACCGCCGGCGCGACCAAGAAGAGCTTCATGGGTATCTCTATTGCGATTGTTTATGGTGAGGATATCTCCGTCGCGCCAAGAAAGACATTTTGCTAACAGATATTGATTCTAGCTGTTGGAAATATCGTTGGACCCCAGTTCTTCCTCGATAGACAGGCGCCCACGTATGTGCTAGGAATTGGCTCCATGCTCTGCGCGTTCGCCCTCATGGCGGCTACTGGCATGGCGTATTATGTCCTCTGTGCAGTCGAGAACAAGAGGCGAGATGCGCAGCATGGAAAGGCTCATGAAACCATCGATGCTGGGTTGGAGGCAGAGCGAAACGACCAGACTGATGGACAGAACCCCAACTTCCGATACACATACTAGACAGTCGGTTCTGGCCATGAGTATGTATAGAGAAGTGCAGCTGTTCAGCGCAGTGTAGATATGAATAGTAATGTTCTACAATAGAATGTTGTTACCGCACAATGATGTGCAGATCTAGAAGACTGACTAATTAGACTTGTCTCATGCGATGAAACTGTCTCGGTCAAATTCCAATGGTCGAAATAGGGGGGGTTGCAGCAAAGGCCTCACCCGCACTACTAATCCCCCCGCCAGACCAAGATTCCATTGGCGTACAGTCCCGTGATGATACCGACGCCTCTCTTTGCGTCCCTCACTGCTGTCGCGCTTGTAGGATACTCCGTGCTAGAGTAAAGATACTTCAAGCCGCCCTCCTCGCTCCACTCCACAACGGCAGAAGTTGCCTCGCCCTTGGCACAGTACTCTTTCATCTCTGGCGATGCAGCCTCGAGTTCGCTCGGGTCATTGCAGATATGTCGCGTCTCGGCAAATTTGTTGCATGCTGGCACAAACGGGTGACCAGCGATCAGGAGTTTGCCGTTAGCCCAAGAGAGATTATCAGGGAGGAATGGGACCCGAATTTTGGTAGGGTTCTCAAATGTCAGCTTATCTGGTGTGTTGAAGAGGAGAACAGTTCCAGAAGAAGTGGAAGAAACAGCCACTGTCGAGCTGTTGAACACTTCGATTCCGTTTGCGAAAGGGACTCGAGCGACGACAGTTGCCTCAACCTCAGGGTGCTCAAGGTTCACGTGGACAACAGGACCAAGAGGTAGGGCGAGGTAGGTTTCCATGAGACTTAGGAATTTTGACTGCGCCCTGGTGAAGTAGTGGGCGTTTGTGACATAGAACTCCTTGTCGCTAATCAAAGCAATGGCATTGGGGGCGTGAATAAGAGGGTGTTCGATTGTGCGGATGTGCTTTGCCGTCAATGACGCGACATCCAGTTTAAACAGCTCAATTCTGGGGCCGGCCTTGGCATGGTTCGTCACATAGAGCGTGGATGTCTCCTTGTGATACGTAAGCCCCAGCGTGTGGAAGTCTTGAGCAGAGGCAAAGTCTGTGAGCTTGATGCGGGTAAGAGACTCGGCATCTGGTTTCGATGCACTTTCGTAATCGTAAGCCCAGAGGTCAGCGTTGACGACTTCTCCGTCAAGGAACACACCCTACTCCCAAGTTAGTGAGATCTGCAAAGAGAAGGGAGCTCATGGCATCCATACCATGACCGTGTTCCATCGCTCCCTGCCGGCATCACAAGCAATGATGGCCAGGTGATGTTCCTCAAGAAGGATAACATCTTCGCAGCTCCTCATGCGGTCCTCAAACTTGATCTCATATTTGCCGAGAGAGTTGATCCGGTGGAGCCGAGCAGGCGTATTTTTATAGAAGAATGAGAGAACGGCAGAGCGTTCATACAAGAAGGGTATGAGGAGGCCCAGCGCTATAACGCCCTAAAATCAGTTGGTATCATTCCTGTTTCAAAATTGAGAAAACTCACGAAAAATCCCTTCAAAGCCATGATTTCTGAATTAGCCAAGTTGAAAGAGAGATGAAGAGTAAGAAATTAGTCGGGAAGGAGAAGAAAGGATACCACCCTGTGTTGTCTCAAAACTCGGATTTACAAAGGTCCGACCGTAAGATGTTGATGCGCGCGCAGGATGAACCTTAATTCCTGACGCGTTTCTTCGGGGAAATAATGTCTGTGCCCGGTTCATGCAAGCATCTATGTCTCGGTTGGGGCTTACATGTGACTGCTGATCACTTGTACAAGTGATTGAAAATGAAGGGTAGCATTCAGCATGATGCAACGCTCAAATGTCACTTGAAAATACATGCACTGCCACTTGAGATGGATGGCTGTCAATTTTCGAGGAAAACTTGTTCAGAGAATGCAGAGCCAGTAGCTGCACAGCGAGGAGTCTCGTGGTAACTCACCGTTTACAACCTAAACAGTAGGACATTTCATAAATCTTTTTACGGATGGAATCTGACTGATGAGAATGTTTCTCTGACTGTGCATGGTAGTGACAGTTGGGACATTTGTCTCAATGGTTATGGGTGACATCTGTGGTAAGCGGCGATTACTGTGCTCCGGAACCGAGATCTCCGGGATGACAAGGGTAAGCAGAACGCATCGGAAAACCTCACTATTGCTGAGAAGCTTGTCGATAAATAATTGATACAGGGTAAACTCTTGGAGCTGATAGAATTAAGTTTGTATCAGGGCACTAGGCCAGCATTGGACTATCCTCACGTGCCATGGCGTCAATCAGTCCATCTCCACAGCCCCGGACCCGTCCGAAGATTTGGACTTTACTATCTTTCATTCCTCCAACTGTCAAACACACTGAAGCCCTCCAATTCACCAATTACTACATGCTCTCCAATCTCCAGCCGTCTGTATCTAAGGCGTGTAGTCGCTGCCATGCTCGAAAAGTCAAGGTTGACCCCTCACCATGAGCAACTCTCAACCTCGGCTGACTCCGACGGCTTAGTGTGATCTCAAAGTACCCCGGTGTTCTGCATGTATAAGACAAAATGACGTGTGTAACATCACCGAATGCGTCTCATATCCATACTCTGCACTGCAGAGTCTTCAGGATCAAATCAATGATCTACAGGCAAGGCTACGCGACGTGCCAGATCAACCAAACCTGGTCATCAGCGCCGCATCTCAAAACATACACCCAGTGCCAGCCAATCTTCAGAAGGAAGCTGAGGAGGTGGGGTTTCTCACAACTGGGGGATCAAATATGTATTCTGAAAGTAAATATGGTGAGTAACGTTGACACTCGCTGTCAGGCTTGCTGATTCATACCCTGTAGTGGGAAGTGCTGCCGGATCAACATTCGCGAGAATATTCTTCAAGCAACTCAATTTGGTCCCTTCATGGGCTACTGGCCAACAAGGGGGAAGCCTAGACATGTGTCCGTCGGAGAGATCCGCTGGTCTTCCACCCCAGCCAGTTGCTCGATCTCTGCTCGCCATCTACATCGCTCGCGTTCACATTTGGTGGCCATTCCTTCAACTACCCTACTTAAGGAGAGTCTTTCAGCACATATATCAAGAACCAAGACAGTGTGTCGACCACGAGAAGTTTATCGTGTTCATTGTACTTGCGCTGGGGAGCTGCCAGGTCACCCTAAAGGACAAGGATTCCCCCGCGACACTAGATCTCAACGATTCTACTTCGTATTTCCAAACAGCTCTACGATTCTTCAACAATTTTCATGATCATCCTCGAGACCTATTTGGAATTCAGGCAGCCTTACTTTTGGCTGTTTGGATGCTTGACTCGTCTTACAGCAGCCACAATAATGATCTGTGGCAACTCAGCAGATACATCATGTCCTGTGCCATTGAAGCTGGACTACATAGACACAATAGCGACTGGGGATTTACAGCTGAGGAGCTGGAAGTCAGGAACCGGACGTGGTGGTGTGCCTATAACCTCGAGCGGTTAGTCAGCGCCTTGTCAGCGGTTGAAGACTTAATCTAACGGGTGTGACAGACAAGTTGCTACAATCACAGGTCGCGTGTTGTCCATACGCGACCATGCCATACACGCTTTGCTGCCTGCACCTTCAAGTTTTGACAGTCTGAATACACTCGAGAGTTCAGCAGCGCCCATCTTCCATAGACACAATGTTCAGCCTTTGCGCCACATCATAGCCCTTCGTCGGATCGGCGGTCGTATTCTCGAGTCCATCTACATCGCCAGAGGACCAGATGGCACAGCCATGGACACTACGTTTCAGCAAATCTGCGCAACATCTGATCAAATCCGCCGAGATCTTGAGGCGTGGGAGCAGCAACTGGAAGGGATGGCACCGAAACCTTCTCGCGAGTACTCTGAAATGAAGATTGAATACTGTCTCTTGCAACTTTTATTGCATAGACCGTCGCCCACTTTCATGGTTCCCTCCCGTCAGATGGCCTCATACTGTTCCAGAGCTGCATCGACCGCAATTCACCATTGGTCAAAGATTGATACAGACTATGGCATCTCTGCAGTATGCCGTTGTTTCAGACAACTGCACGATATTCTCTTAGTTGGCTTGGCTGCTCTATACTGCGACTGGTAAGCAATGGCACCCTCCTGATCAATTTTGCTTTCTGAAACAAGACTCGCAGGCAAAGCATGGCACTTCCTCAAACGAGGACTGAAGATGCGCAAAGGGGATACCGCCATATGGGTGACACGAGTGCTTGCCTTGATATCATTGAACGTGGCATATCCCAAATGAAAGCATCTCATCTTACACGATACCGAAATCTCTTCCAGGCTGTGAGGAACAAAGTCTATTCAAGGAACTCAGTCACCGAAACATCGTCAATGGAGTCCATCCAGGTTGACTCGACGGTACCCCCGGAACCGTATGCTACGTCTGAGGGCCTCACTTTTGATGTCAATGATGAAATGGTGTACTCAATGGGAGATGGCGTGGAAGCCTATATGAATCAAGTCAACGAGTTCCTGGATGGTGGAGGTTTCGATGTGGACGAGGCTCTTAATGCGTGGTATGACGCTCTTATGGAAGAAATGCAGGGCAACTAAATCCGGTGTTTTGTACGGAATATGCTATTGTGCATGTTTTGAAGTACGCAATAGCACGGATTATTATTGAAGTACTTCTATTACCTCTAGAACACAATGCCGCCACCATCTACTACCATATCCGCGCCATTGATGTAGCTGCCAGCTTTGGAACACAGCAGCAGAACTATGCCACTCAACTCTTCGGGTAATCCCATTCTACCGCTCGGATTTCTCTCTGCCCACGTTTGCCTTGCGTGAGCCAAGCCCTCTCCCTCATTCAAGATAGTATCCATATACCCAGGGCTAATGCTATTAACCGTGATCCCGTATCGTGCCCACTCAGCAGCGAGGCTACTCTTCAGCATCAAGATAGCCCCCTTTGAGGTATTGTATGCAACCTGTGGCTGGGGAAAGTTGACTCGATGGGCCGAGATGCTTGCAATAAAGACGATTCGACCACCCTTCCCCTCCTTGACCATTTGTCTTGCCGCTGCTTGCGCACAGATGAAGCTCCCTGTCGTGTTGACGTCTAGTAGCTTTCTAAAGTCGCTGACTGGCATGTCTAAAGCATGGCCGCAGTTGACGATTCCGGCGAAGCAAACGAGGTAGTCAACCGATCCCAAGAGATCAACCGTCACGGCTATGGCATCGGCAACGGCGCCTTCATCCGTAACATCAACAGAAAAAGACTCAATCTTGGTTCCTGGAAACTCTTCTTTGAGCTGATGAATATTTCGCCGGGCAGCTTCCGAGGCAACATCCAGATCGAGCAGCATGAGCCCGCTGAGCCCGTGCTGCAACAAAGCCCGGACAACTGTCAATGCGATGTTCCCTGTACCTCCGGTGACCACTGCAATACCCGAAACAGTAAACCGAGATGAGGCGTCATCAGAACGCGAAGCTATGCGCGTGCCAGCACCAGGCAAGGAGGTGAGGCCAGTTGCGAGTGTCATTGAGGGAATTTGACGCTTTGTGAGATCGGAGCGGGCGGCTGGGTCACTCATGATGGCAGTGGTAATGTCTTGATTTTCCAATATGAGACAGTTGAAGCAAAATTGGTAGATAACGAGCAGTCGAAAGTGTCTTCGCTTCCCCGCATTCCATGCGAGTTGTACATCTCGATGTTGTGTTCGACACGTGACGACTTCAACGTAATTGGTACTCGAGTGTGCCCGTTGGGTAGAGGTGAGTTGATCAGATAAAGCATCACATGCCCAAGATAGTTGAGTGTCTTTACGACTAATGTAGATGCTATCCAAAAGCCCAAGGCTCATCTGCTCCCATTTCAGGACGAACTAGGGCACTGGTGAGAAGTGCCTTGGAAGCCAATACACCAAGACAGATAGAGGCCCAAGCTCATCCCGTGTACAGCCCAACATTAAAAAAGTAAATTGTAGCATGGAGCTGATTATGCGGGATCTGTAGAGCATTAGGTCCAGACTCTCGCGATTGTAAGGCTAGCCAACATGGACCTTGGCCAGGGAGTGAGGCCGTCGAGATACCGCGATTTTTGCTCATTACTTCGCCAGGAGGATGGTAAGCTGCGTGGTTGGACCTTATTGGGCGAACTCATCGGAATCAGGCGTTGAAAAGCTCCATCATCAGCCAGTGCAAATTGTACGGATAAGGCGAGTGGTTGCACATTGACAAATCACAATGCACTGCATAGCAAGTCAGCGCCGTAAAGGTGTCCAGCAAATCACACTATGGCATTGAATCTCCCCTCTGGCAGCCTTCATGAGTTGCCGGCCACGTCACTTGGGGCATGATGAGATGGTGGGAGCTGAGGCCCGTGGTGCAGGGAATACGCCTCACTGTTGTACCCAATCACGGCCCAACCACCCACGCCCAAGTCAGCAATGCAGAAGAGGCGTTTGAAGCCCAAAGGAGAAGATAAGTTGGGCACATCATTTCCAATTTCTCTCATCTCCGCTGCAAGCGCGAGACAGCTTGGTTGCTGTAACTCAACTCACGATGGCGTCGCCTACCAACACCATGGCTGGGCTCAACGCCCTCCTTCACGGGCTTTCCTTGGATCCTATGCCAAAAAGTGCCTCACCTATTGCGCTGACGAGACCCGTCGAGATCTGGCGATCCTATCTTGCTGAATTCCTCTCCAAGTTGAGCATTCTCAATCGTGATGCCACCACCATCCAAGAGGCCATTGCCTCAACGACCGAAACCTCGCTCGGGGACTTGACGCTCATACTCCCACGGCTCAAGCTCAAGGACGCCGATAACAAGACTTTGAATAGGTTGGCCTTTTCTGTAGCAGCGCAGGTTTGACAGCCCTAACTTGTAGGAGTATGCTTGACTCTGCTCTAACTCGTGCCTTTGTAGTTGCCCTTCTCATCCTTGTTCTTGGCACCAAGGGTAGATGATATTCAGCTTCGAATGACATTTTCACCTGACACGCTGCCGCGACTTCTTTTGCCATACATTGCCGATCGCAAATCAGCTTATGGATTCGACCTTTCGCAGGGGCTTCAGGATGCAAAGGAGCCCAACAAAGGCAAAAAGAAGATCGTCATCGAGTTTTCCTCCCCAAATGTGGCCACTGGCTTTAATGGCAACAATCTCAGAAGTACCCTTTTAGGTGAATTCATCGCCAATTTGTACGAAGTCATGGGATGGGAGGTTGTGCGCCTCAACTACCTCGCTGACTGGGGCAAGCCCGTCGGTTTGCTTGCGGCGGGCTACAAGAGATTTGGTTCCGGAAAGAGGCTTCAACAAGAGAGATCAATCCATCTCCTGGATGTCTACGCACAGATAAATGGATTGTTCAAGCCGGTTCAGGACCCAAAAGGCAAAGCCAAGCAAGGCGAAACATGCGCTTCCCCTGTGGAGGACAAGACGATTGCTTCGGAAAGAGACGAGATCTTCAAGAAGATGGAAGATGGCGACGATGAGACTCTGAAGCTATCCAGCTATTTCAGAGAAATTACTGTCGAGGACCTCAGGGCCGAGTACCAGCGTCTTGGTATCACCTTTGATGAATACTCGGGTGAATCACAAGTCCGGCCCGCAACAATCACCAAAGTTGAGAACATTCTGAAAGAGAAGGGAATTCTGACAGAGATTAACAAGTTGTGGGTCATAGATTGGGCCAAGCATACCGGCAGGAAAAGTTTCAGCACACAAGTTATCCGTGGACGCGACGGTGCTACACGATATCCCCTTCGTGATGTTGCCGCGGCGCTCGAGCGGGAAGAGAAGTTCGCCTTTGACAAGATGATATACGTGACCTCCTCCGCTCAAGACAACCACTTCCAACAGGTCTTGACGGCTCTCGAGCTCATGGGACGGTCGGATCTCAGTGAAAAGTTGAAACATATCAGCTTCGGTGCCATGCAGGGTCTTGAGGTTAATTCGCTCCGGGAGATTCTCGACAACTGTGAGGCCAGAATGCGAGATGCCGTGAACATGGAGCACGATGATGATGATGTCGATGGCAGCGCAGCAGAGAGGATTACAAACCACGCCATGATCGGAGCTTTGCTCGCTCAGGAGATGTCCAAGAAGAAGAGTCACGGCTACACCTTTGAGCTCAAGAAGTTGACATCCTTCAGCTCTCACTCGGGTCCCATGCTTCAAGGATGCTACACAAGGCTCACGGCTCTGATCAACGAATCAAGAGCCGAAGGTGTCGAGGGCTCTGAAATAGACTACGCGGCATTGAAGGATCCTGATTGTGCAAACTTGCTACGCATTATGGCCCAGTTCCCTGACGTCGTCGCAGCGACGTACAAGTCGGCAGAGCCACATTCACTGCTTGGCTATTTGTACAGGCTGATGGACTCACTGTCCCTGGTTGTGCCTCATCCTGATGATGAAGACGACGACGAAGATGAACGAGGGAGTGTGCAGACGGTACAGCAGGAAAGCAGTCGAGGGGAAAGGAAGGCCCGTCTGGTGCTCTACCAGAATGCGCGACAGGTCCTTGAGAATGGGATGAACGTACTTGGATTTCCGCTTGATTTGCAGGATGTTATTGTGGATTATAATGGTGATAGCGCTCGGCTCTAAGATTAACTCTAGCGATAATGAATTTGTGTTTTCAGCTGCCCATAGCTTATGTTATTGTCGGAAGCCATCTTAAGTGCCGAATAGTGGCAAGTGTTCCGTACATATGTCCAAAGGGCTAGGCGGATCTTGTGTTCATGCTTATTCTAAAGTTCAGGACGGTAAGATCTAACAGCTGCTCCTATGGGGCAAAGAGAAACTACTTTTGGATATACGAAATGTCACAAAGACGCGTTACGCTCTTCACCCTGAGCCCAACGGATTCCCGTCATCAGAGAAACCAACTGGATAAATGAAATATCCCAATAGTCTTTATATTGTGTCGATGTTGAATCAAATCAGAAGAATCGGTTACCCTATGACTGAGCCTAGGGACTTGTCAATCCCGAGACAGGCAGCCTGAGCTGAGGTTGTCCTTTGTTCAACATCCCTCATCCATTGGCTAAAACATCAAGTCTTCCGGCCTTCTCATGTTCCAGTACATTTAAACTTGACAAGCCTAGATGTTAACGACCCAACGTTCACCGACATCTCCATCTATGACCTCGTCTGGACCAACAGCTTCCTCTGGAATGGGCAGCTCTTCAAATTGCACGTCTGGTTGTTCAGTCTTGACCTCCGCGTCACTCATCATCTCGCCTTCGAGAAGTCCGTCATCCTTGACCTTCCTGTCCTTACGGGTAGGGTTCAGTCGCCGAACACAACGATACTTATTCACCCTGTACCCGACCACAACATCAACAACAGCAAACTCGAGGTCATGCTTGCTCTCTTCCCCAACGTGGGCACCGATACCTCCACTGATTCCAGTTTGGGGATCTTTGGCGCCAACATGACCTGAAACCTCCCCCTTTGATGCGTTGGACTTGTTGTACTCCAAGTTCTTGGCCACCTTCAACCCGGTGACCATATAGAGCTCAGCGGTCCACCCCCGTGAACCTTTGAGATACTCTTGAATTGGCTCGACTGCCAAACTCTCACCGAGATACTTGTCGTCAGGGTCGAAGTAAGTCGTGACTATCTCCTCGCAGGCAACCGTGTTTTCGTTGTCGCTGGAACCAGACACGGCAGCTGACCCGCCAATGTGCTCAGTGAGGGTTTTGACCCAGGCCTCAAATTTGCCCTCGCGGATCCCAGACCGAGTCTCTCGGAATCCAGTCTGCGGGATAGACGGGTACTTTAGCTCGTCCCGGACCTCGACGGGATGTAGGCGGTTCAGAGCAGGTCGTCGGAAGTCGAGGTTTCGAAAGACTGCGCCAAGGAACAGCGGCCCGCCTTTGGCTGCCATGTCGAAGCGGGGAACGACATGATACGTCTTGATGCCTCTGTTTGTAGATGCCATCGAGTAGCTTCATGAACTAGAGATAAAATGCCGAAAGGTTTGATGCTAATTTGCCGGAAAGATACCTTGGTTAGAAGTGCTCCAATTGCGAAGATGGATGGTGAAGGTCACGCTGACGGAGCCTGATGGGAGCCTGCTGAAGAATTGAGGCACTTCCGCTGGGCCGCAGCTGAGATCAAGCCAATTAAAGACGGCAATGGCTGCACTGCATCCTAAGGGGCTAATAAGGCACAAGCGAGCATGGAAAGAAGTTTGGGATCACAGATGGTTTGGTTGTCTGCCTGGTTAAATAAGCACTTAAAGGGTCAACTGCGTATAGGATGTTTTGTCATGCACACCAACTTTACGCCAACTACCTAGATACCCTCTACATCAAATAGGTTAAAACTTCCCTCAGTACTTTACCGGCATCCTCATCAGCGGCATCCTTCGTCCACAGCCCATCAGCCCAAGGCTTGATGTAGTGGTACACACCGTCAGTTTTGCCGTTATCGGTCATGCGGTTGCGCATCAAGGTTCTCATGACGCCGTATCTCATGAATTGATCTGCTTCCTCTTTTTCGAGGTGTGCTCGAGCAAGGTGCAACACGTTGGCCGCAATCGCAGCTGCGACAGGGGTTGCAAATGACGTCCCCGAGATGCACCGCTTCTTGCCACACCAGAAAGATTCGATATTCTCTCCAAGCGTGGCAAAGTTGTCTATGAGAGACATTGCGGTCGGATTCATTTCACGATTCGCCACCCCGCGTTCATTTGTTGCGTGAATGCAAAAGACACCTGGGTGTTTGGCTGGCCAAGGCCTTGAGCCGTTACCGCCATTGTTGGATGCGGCAGCGAAAATGAGCTTCTTGTTCTTGACCAGATCGTCAATAGCCTTGCGTAAAGAAGGGTGGCAATTCTGTCCAAGACCAAATGAAAGGTTGATGATATCCGCTTTTGTTCCTGCCCATCGTAAAGCCTAGTCGAGTTAGCCAGTGACAGGATGTTTGAGAGTTACAAATAGTACCTCAACAAGTTGCTCAACTTTCGTCTCATTGAAAGTTCGCGAGTTTGATATCTTGGCAACATAGATTTCAGCCTCCGGCGCGTGCTTTAGCAATAACCTCGCAACTTGTGTACCATGACCGTGGCGATCCGTGCAGTCATTGCTAGACCCGAGGAAGCATTTCAGCTCTTTCACTCGACACTCGGCCGCCTGCAACAGGTAGTCATCGTCATCGACGTAAAAGCCTGTGTCAATTACAGCCACTCTAACATTTCTGAAGGCCTTCTCGGAAGGTATCTGGATATACGTCTTGAGGTAGTTTTCCATGCAGGTCGTGAAGTCGTGTTCTCCTCGAGCCGGAGTAGGATCCGTCCTGTAGTACCTATCTGAGTTGAGGGCTGCTTTTAGAGGCGAAAAAGACTTACAGTGCGGGGTATTCCTCGTCTTCGTTCGAAAAAAGGGTGAACACCCCCGTAGTTTGGTGTCGAGTGGAGGATTGTTGGCTAGGTCCCCTGTCTAACTGGCCACGAGCTTGGCCGACCGCATCCAAACTCCCCTCTCCATCTTCGTTGTCGATAAACTTGTTCTTCTGGGCCATTTGCTCCTCCCATTTGTTGAGATTCTCTTGTAGAGGTGCGACAATTTCCTGGTTGATGATCTGTTGCGCCCGCAAAACCTTGTCTCCTGTCCTTGCTCCCTCATTCCTCCAGTACAGGGAAAA
Source organism: Fusarium sp. MBC 441 (assembly GCA_030779165.1). Classification (NCBI taxonomy): domain Eukaryota; kingdom Fungi; phylum Ascomycota; class Sordariomycetes; order Hypocreales; family Nectriaceae; genus Fusarium; species Fusarium sp. MBC 441. The sequence goes on from JAPFTC010000020.1 coordinate 184,400, forward strand.
ATGCATACAGCCTTGGATCGCCTGACAGTAAGCCTGCATCATCTCGTCCCGGAAGTTGTTGCTCACTTCATCACAAAGTGCGGCATACCAAGGTTCAAGATTGATCCAGGGGGGGTTCGGATCGGTCTCGCCTTTGGCAATGTCAATAAGTAGCTGGGCAAAGGATAAAAAGAAAGTGGAATACGGCTCCGAGTCACTCGGTTTGAAGGCTTCGACGACTGGGTTTGTGCGTTGCCAGTCCTTCTGCAATAGGCAATGGACATACGGCTCGTCAAGTTTGTCGGTGAGACCCGCGGCTTCATCGTGAACGACGAAAATGTCTTTTGCCGTCAGACTATGCTGCAACCAAGGCCCTAGATAAAGACGAGATAAAGAGGAAGCCAGTCGAAGCGCTAGACGGAACTTTTTAAGCCCGGCGTCCAACTCGGCCGTCTTGAGTTGCCCACTTTGTAGCAGATATTTAAGGCTTCGATGACTTGGGGATTGCTTCGGAAGCAAATCGCGACCTTTGAATTTGCGCCAGATTCTTGAACTGTCGAAGGACAACTGAAGAGGAACCCGGAGGGTCTGAGTCATCCTCGCCTCAGCACAGACATCTAGAGGAGGCATGGCCCTGTGTATGACCTGCGTAGAAGATCTGCGTGGGTTCGTTAGAGGCCTAATACACGTCAAAGGGAACACTGAAGACTGAAATGTAAATACCTTTCCAGGGTACATGATGCTTTATGATACTCCGCGGATCTCCGATCTGGCTCGACTATGTCGCAACATGACAAGAACATGTGGAACACCCCTTGATCCTGCGGGATGTTCCATCCCGAAAGCTGAAGGAGGGCTCCGTGCTCCTTATGGCAGCAGATACGCAGAGTCAGATGTTCAAACAGCGTCTCTGAAGGCGATTTTGCGTCCCCGCCCTCTGTTGCTGTCCCAGTTGGCGCGCTGCGCCCTTCTCTTTCAGCTGGTCTTAGGCCACCTGTTTGTGACATTTCGGACTCTTTGTTCACTTCTGTCCAGACAACAACTGCCTCTCTCAGATTCTGAGTCGGGAGAGCAAGAATTTGCTGCGCATTTGGACTTAGCGTGCCAGTCTCGTTTACGGATTTGATCATGTCCTCGACGTCACTCGCGCCTCTCTCATGGCTAGGCTCGAGTGGCTGCTGACCTTGATTGCGGCTTGGAATCTATTAGAGCATTTAGTCCATGATGTTTGGTCGCAAGAAGAAGAACACGCACTAAAGAGCTAAACCACTTGACCCAGTTAGCTATAACAATCCCGAACCGAGTCACAGGTCTGATATCTGCGTCTTCTTCAAGGCCATGTTTGTTTTCGGATACCTGTTCTTGCGCGGCCTGAGTAAGTTGATCTAAGGCGGGAGATATTGAGGGGATGACAGCTTCGAAGTGAAGAAAATCACGGTCATTCTGCTCATCGATCGTGGCCTGGCTGCACCTTGCCGTTGCTTTCGCTTGATCCGGCCGCGACAACTCTACCAAAACCAGGCCACTGACGAGGCGGTACCGCTCTGACAAGATCTTGACTTGATCTGAGCTCATGGCGTAGGTATGGCAAGCATCTCAGCCAAAGTGTTCAGCCAAAGCGTCATTTTTCAGCTCTGCGCTGTTTTGCGGCTGAGGCGGGGTTCAGCTCGCACTTTTTCTCGGCCCTCGAGGCTGACTTGACACGGGATCTTCTGCTAACGGGAAACCTTTCATGTCTCGCTTTCTGTTGTGGCTTTGCTGCCACAGCCTTGTATGCCAAGAGGCCGACTATAGGTACCACACTAACACGCCCTGGCTGTTAGCATGCTACAAACCAGGGAGACAGAAAGACAAGTTGATTATGACGATGGGCTGTCAAGGGGTGGTTCAAATAGTAAATAAATATTCGGCGCCTCCATTAGTGACGAAATCATACTCTGTAGGCCGTAGCGTGAATCGTGTCAAGGTACCGTTGCTGTCATTGTTCTAGCAGCTTTACACACTGACTAACAGACTCGCACTAAGGGAATGGGTTGCACACAAATCCCGCTTTCATCCTCTTCATGGTCAGCCCACTTCCACCCTTAACCTAACCTTGCTTCCGCGACGCGACTGTTGCTAACGCCCATTGCCGCGTTATGAAGAGACGGCCCCCTACGTCCTAGTGGCACTGACGAAGCAATAGTTTTATACCACTCGCGCAGCCATGGAGTCTGAACTCGAGTCTGGTCAGGCAGACCAAGCCGTTGACATCTACACTCTGGCGATGGAATGCAAAACCCTCTTCGCGACTTTCCTCAGGGAAAATGGAGCCACTGGACCTCATCTGCGTCAGTATGAGCATAGGTTCCTGCTTTGGGCGAGCTTTCTTGGGGTCTACGCCGACAAGAACTCAAGTCTCGATCGACGTCTTCAGCATGCCCCAGAAATCAGGGACCTTGTCCTACTTATGCTTCGAGTCCTGAAAAGAAACCTTAGCCATGGTATGATATACTTCTACCAGCTTGGGCTTTAAGTAACACACCATATCAGCAATCAGTGAGCCTGTAACCACATCTGCCATTACCATCTCTCCAGAGAATCAGAATGGTCCGATTTATGGTATAAAGGGGGCTATAGACCGCCTCCACCGCATCGCCGCTATAATCAGAGGAGGTGCTAGAACCGATGAGGTACAGGCCGTCCAGAGATTCGCCAGCAAGAGAGAGCCAGACGGCTTCTTGGGGGTCATAATAGCCTTGACCCAGTACCACTTCCCTCAGGCCCAAGCTTCTCTTCGTTTTCAACTGGCAAGATCAGTAGCTTACCGAAGAAACTGGCTCTTGTACCGGCAGAAACATTCACGAAAGCTAGCGAAGCCTCGGACGCCCAAAGCCGTACCAATCATCGTTGAAGCCGAACCATCAGGTCAAGATCAGGCTCCTCGAGATACCTATCCACAGTCTGAAATCCGAAGCCACCTTTCCTCAACGCAACCTTCGATCCGAAATATCAACACGCACCTCCTTGAGAAGTTGAATATTCCTCGACAGGGCGGTGCCTCTCGGCAAGATGTTACCAGTGTCTGCTCGAGAAACCCGCCTCCATCAGGTCTCTACCCAACCCAGCCGAGTGTTGCAAAGGGACAAAGAGAGACAATTTGCAAATTCTGCCAGGCTCTCCTCCCTACATCTATTGTTAAAGATGAAGCAAAATGGAGGTAGGTATCTCCTCACGCGCGAACTGGTATAGTTGAAGCTCTAAAACATGAAAGGAAACACGTAGATACCGATTTACGACCCTATGTATGTGTTTCTGAGCACTGTGGTGGCCTTTCGCCATCTTTCTCAACTGTCCGTGATTGGAAATCCCACATGGAAGAGAAGCACCGTTTCGACTGGCCTCGATACGTCCATGGGGCCAGGTGGACATGTCCTCGCTGCCCCAAGGAGCCAGAAAAGGCTTACTTTCCTACAGAAGCTGCCTTGGTTCGTCATCTATCCGAAGATGCTGCGGCCAGCCATGATCTAGTCCTTGACACCATGGAGATCACCAGGATTACAGCCGGATGCAAGGAGTTCAACCCAATTAGTGAAGATGATTGCCCACTCTGCGGACCACCACCTTGGCAAGAAGAGTGGAAGCCCGAGAAGGAAGCAGCGACCGATGTTTCCGAGAAACCAGGAAACGAGGACAATCTGATTGCGCACTTTGCCAGCCACCTAAGATATCTTGCCTTCCAGTCGCTGCGCTGGTGGGACGTCGACATCAACGGGGAAGAAGACGAATCAGTCCCTTCTAAGAACGCTGCTGGTTTCAACTCTAAGGGTTCGACAGGAACGGCAGCCCACGAAGACTCGACGGCAGCCAACATCAGCTTGGGCGACGAAGAGTTGAAGGCACTTCAATACTCTCGTGCCCTTGCAGAAGAGAAAGAGCTACAAGAGAGGGCAAAACATATCCCAACCTCTGTCACAAATGCAGCCAAGTCTTTTGTCCCCGCCCCCGCCAGCCTAATCACCAGACCCATGAGGAGTATGGGTATCTTAGAAAGCCTGGATCTTGATCTTCGTGACCGGATCTTCGACGCTATGCAAGAGAATAACGAGGGCAAGCTGTTCATCCCAGCCGATGAAATCACTCGCCTCGCCTCTCGTGACGCCATCGAGGCCGAACTCATGAACACATATGGGCATGACGAGTTAGCCAAGCACGTCGACTATGTGCTCAACAAGCCGGCTATCAAGGTTTTTCTCATCCTGGTCTTATCCAAAAACGCTGGTGCTGTGACCAAGATACAAGCTAGTGGCTTTGGAGATGAACACTTACCCCTAGATGAACAAATCCTCACCAAGGACGACAAGCGCCAGAGGCAGTTGCAGTCATTGAGCCAACTGTCTGATCCTAGACTAGTTCTGGACCTACTGCGTTCGTGGCGAGCCGCTGATCGTGAGGAGTTTCTAGAGAGGCAGTGGGGTTTCATGGCCCCCGTTTTTACCACGAAGCAATTTGTGCATAGGCTTCACAACCGCTGCCCTTTGCCATTCCTACCGCTCGCTGACGAAGATCGGGCACAGAGTGTGGCTCATGGGGGCTTATCTGGTTCGGTCAAAGAGATTAAGGTACACGAGGCACATCAAAAGGTTCTTCCACAAGTATGTTGTCACTACTTTGAACGCATCATGTTGCTAACAGAACATAGAAGGGTGGGAAACCCATACGCGTGGCCTTGAAGACTATCTGGCCCCAAATGGGTCACTACTTTCACCAAGAGGAAGAGACGTTGAACGTCATCCAAAAGATCGACCATCCGCACCTCATCAAGCCAATCGCCTCATACCAGTATCGCAACCAGGAGAATGGTTATTTTCTGTTTCCATGGGCCGAGCATGGCAACCTCAAAGAGTTTTGGAAGACAGAAAAAGTTCGCCCCTTGAAGAACCGCGAGATGATGGGTTGGATGCTCAAGCAGATGCGTGGTCTCTGTCACGCCCTCAGCATTTTGCATGACACGCACCGCCGGCATGGTGATATTAAACCCGAGAATATCCTCCTCTTCGAAGAAGGTGACTACAAAGGCACCCTGCGCATTGCTGGTGTAGGTTTGGCGAAATTTCATGCTGAAGCGACAGAGCGGCGCATTATTCTCAAGGAGATAACCAAGACCATGACAGGAACAACCCGCTATCTGTCCCCTGAATTTGTTCTCAAGGACCAAATCCCGCGTGTCTTTGATGTCTGGGCTCTTGGCTGTGTTTTTATCGAGTTTCTCATCTGGACGCTTCACGGGTACGATCGACTCCTTGACTTTAGAAAGGCGAATTGCGCGCACTTCTGGGACGAGGTGGACGGCACCTTCGTCATTCACGCCGAAGTACGCACGTGGATCTCCAACATCACACAGATCCTCCGAGGATCTGAGACGGCTCTAGAAAACTTGCTAGAGCTGGTCGAGTTACAAATGCTGGTTCCTGACTACGAGAGACGCAGTTCAAGTATCCAAGTGCATGAGAAGCTTGTTGAGATTTGCCGAGATGCAGAAAATGACCCAAGATATCTCATTAACCCTGAAGTCGCGTCACGAGCTAGAACCAATCCTCCGAGGCTGAGACTCTCCACAGAATCTCGCCCTTCCCGAGAGACCCAGAACTAGTTTATTCCCTCTATCAAAGAAACAGGGTTCGTTTGACATCCGTGTCGAGGGGCCGAACGACGGGGCCGACTATGGCAGCTTGATATTCAATGCAACATCCAGAGACCAACAGGCAAGTACGGTCTTGTTTACCGCTTATGGACGACGGCTAACTGTGTCTCCTAACAAGGACTACGAATACATCTCGTGCACCCGGATCTCCAATGTCGATAATGAGTTTGCACAGAACCTGTTCTCTAACCCTGACTGGTCTCGTCCGCATCCCGCTCAACCTCCCTCGAAGCTCTGCGAGAAGTGTTCATCGTTGGACATTTGGCAGCCAGGCTCTGAGTTTGGTGGTCTAGTTGGTGATATCAGGGCCAGATCCAAAAGATGTGATCTCTGCCTCCTCTTTGCCCAGGCTACTACAAAGCTAGAATGGGAAGACAGCGTGAGGTTACTGAGTAGGCGTATGGGCTCTGTTATACGAATCATGCCAGATGGCCCAACGATTTTATCTCTCTATTCAGACCCTGGTACTTGACCAAGCACCCCCAAGGTTTCTTCAGGTTCGCTAACTGGTACCGTCGCAGAGCAAGTTCTGGCCAGTCCAGATGCCCAGATCGGGTACCCTCTTCTACCAAAGCCTGGAAGTCTCTCACAGTTTGCTTTCATCAAGGAGTGGTTACGCGTTTGTCGAGAGACACACAAGCACGGGCACTTGCCTGGTGTGGGGCTAAACTTGTCGGAGCTTCCCACCCGTGTCATTGATCTAAGATCACTATTCGAACCAAAGCTACAGCTGATCGTAGGGGAGGCAATGGAGTCGCATGAGTATGCCGCTCTTAGCCACTGCTGGGGCAAGGGCAAGATGTTTGGTGTCTCGACAAACAACATCGAGACCCTGGCCAAAGCAATCGATTTTCGCCGCCTCCCGCGTACCATTCAAGATGCTATCAAGACGGCCCGGGGCTTGAGCGTGAGGTACCTGTGGATCGATTCCCTTTGCATTGTTCAGGATGACGAAGAAGACTGGAAGTGTGAAGCCGCGCGGACGGAGCAAGTCTTTGGCAACGCCATCTGTGTCATTGCGGCTAGCTCTGCCCACTCATCAGCTGAAGGCTTCTTAGAGAATCGACGAGACGAGCGACCTTTTGTGACGCTGCGTTCGCCTTCTGGGGCCATCAGCTATGTCTGCAAGTTTATTGACAACTTTGCGCAGGACATGGAGGAGGCTCCCCTGACCAAGCGCGGATGGACGCTACAGGAGAGAGCACTTGCACGACGATCGATTCATTTTACGGCGACTCAGGTCTACCTGGAATGTGGCGAAGGGGTGCACTGCGAGAGTTTGATGAAGTTAGCCAAGTACGTCCATCCATGACATTTTGCGCATCTAGCTAACAAACCGCAGTGACAAAGTAGCCATTTTGGGTGATTCTGACTTCCCCAACTTTGTCCTTGAGCACGACAAGGGTGGCAGAATCGTTCTCTCACAGAACCTATTCGAGATGTACTCCAGCCTCAAGTTCGCCAACTCTTCAGATCGGCCCATTGCCATATCAGGTCTGGAGAAGAGACTGATATCAGCTTTCAAGACGACAGGCGGGTATGGCGTGTTTCAGGCCTTCTTTGAGCGTAGTCTCTTGTGGCAGCGACCAGAGTCGGGTTTCTTGGCTAGCATCGCCTACCCTGCGGACCGGAATGTACCATCCTGGTCGTGGATGTCGTATAGTGGCAGCATTACGTACGTCGATACACCGCTCGAGGAAGTTGACTGGACCAAAGACTATGAGTCTCCGTTTGAAGCCAAATCCGGGAGACAATACTGGGGAATAAACGAGGACAACTCTCCCCCTATTATCAAGTCAAATTCAGCAAGAAGGTTCTCCCCATCAGCCGACCCGGAAAGGGTCTTGGAGCGAATCAGGTTCGATCTGGAGACTTCTAAACACCTCCATCCCGACGCTCTCCGGTGCATCGTCATTGGAAAAGCCAGATCGTCCGAGCTTGAAGATGATGCCCTGCACTATGTCTTGGTCGTCACTGCTTCGTCCTCGGGTAAGCCCTTGGCGTACGTGCGGGTCGGGGTCGGGGTTTTGCCAAAGGATCTTATCTCTTGAGGCTCAGAAGAATATGTGGAGGTTCATTAGGGCCAAATATGTGTGAAAGGAGGGATATTCAAGACTGATTCTATCTGTTTGCTTTAAATAAAGAATGCCATGCTCTTTTCGACATGTCTTGTTGTCTCGGAGTGCTAAAGGCCTCATTGAGGTCTGAGAGCGACTATAGGCTCAAACCAGACGCATTTTGCGATGAGAGGGATTCATCAGGCAGGCCTCAGCCCTCATTATCTGACTTACTCATCCTGGCAGGCAGATATACGGCTATTAGTACGTGCTACATGAGATAGTGTAATCATGCAGTCTTTCTACGATGGACGTAGATAATGCTGATATCGTTAACTTCTCGGCAGCTTGAATATGACATTCCAGAACTGTAATCTCCTGTTGACCCTCCACTCTACATCCCCATCCATGGTCCTCCGGCCTAACTTGGATGGCAGATTGCGAAATGAGAACCACCTAGTCTCCAACTAACTTGTCGCTAATCGCTCGCCTTGCCGACGGCCAGGGACAAGTTACTGCGCCGGTGCTCAGTAAGTCTGTGTTGCTGAACACTGGGTCGGGGTGAGAAATCATTGTTCAGCGCAATAGCCAGATTAAACCCTGCAGGGGCTCTCCTACAGCCAGGTACGGGGTGTTTTGGGTTCTGCCCGGTGTGTGCCATTTAACGTCAGGTCTCAAATAGCTGTATCACCTGCTAGGGAAGCACAGCGGGGGGATTCAAGGGAAAGGCTACTGCTGTGTCAAGCAAAACAGCCATGACTCGACTCCAGTATGTGGAAGCTCCCAGGCGTGCCTGAGTTGGCGGCTGTCCAACCAACAACGCACGACCAAGCAGCTTCAGCAAATTTTGATCTCGGTTACGCAGTCGAAGGCCCCGCGTCGCGCAAAAATGGATTGGTCTCCTTTGTCGACCAAATCTGCCTCGAAACCCTTGCTTCTTTCAGAACTTTTCTCCCCTCCACCTTTGAAATCAAGCTCTCGGGGTCTTGCCCAAAGATAACGGAAGTCGATCCTTCATTGCATATGGCTTGAGAAAATCGCGCATGAATGCATTGTGCCTGGAACATCTACGCGTTGACCCGGTGTGATTGTCCTGCGGGAGTTGGTCATATGAGCAGGTTGAGGGGTCTTGGGCAACCGCCACAACACCTTCATGCCGACCTGATTCGTTCGTTTCGGGACGACATCAGCAGGCTGTCGGTTGAAGCCTTGGCGACGGAACAGGGGAAAGGGACAACATTTGCTGGCATCCAACTGCTCCAGAGCCTGATCACGTAGCGCCCGGCCATCTCGTGTTGGGACCAGGGTGATAACAGAAGGCAAAGTCCAACAATTGGAATTTCCGATCTTCTGGCTCAGTCAGCCGATCAAGGGCTGGGCTTCAACTACAACAAAGAACACATTAACCTATCGAAATACAACACCTAAGAGGATGGTAGCAGATTCGGAAGGTTCAGAACAGGAATGTTTATTAAACCGACTCTGATGGAGTGCCGAAGCAAGGTGATTATGCCGGCTTGTAGTCACGGGGTTGTGGCTTACTAGGGGCCAACAACTCCGCCGATGCGCAACAGACCGAGACATTGGATGGGTTGGGTCTCGGCAAACGTCATTGGCTACAACTTGTTGGCAAAGTTCTCTCCCTATGGCCAAGGGTATATAAGGCCCCTCGAGCTATTCTTTTTTTTTTTTATCCTTTTTCGTTGCTTTGCCTGGTTGCCTAAATTCAACGCTGCAAGTTTCTTACCGCCCTCTTGTCTATCGTCCAACCCGTGGCATTCCGCCTTGCGACCAGCCACCACCGCCTCCTGCTGCTATCTTCTGGCTCGATTATCCCATCGAGGGCCAGGTCTCATCTATAACAAAGAACACGATAACCTCCTGCTGCCCCTGTCAGCTCAACCGCGTGGCGCCTTTCATTATTCGCATGTAGTGATGGCGCAAGGTGCGGAAGATGAGTCCGGCAACCCTATGTCGAGCAAGGACCGTGTCGAGGCCGATGCTCGAAACGTTAGTCAAAACAACAATGGAGCATCCCAGTTCGACGATATGATTAGCGAGATTCAATCCAGACACCGTTCCCTGCAAGGACCCTCACACCTGGACAATCAATTCGAGTTCAATATCAATCTTGCAAGCGAACCAGATAAGAGCGCCGACACTAAGGCCCATCGCCACAATGATTCTCTCTTGGGCAATAACTTACCCGACCACCCACCACCACCATCTGACTCAGGTTTATCCGAGTTGGCTTTCCATAGTATTCAACCAGTCATTGACAGAGGGAGCGCTGTTCACATGACCTGGGAGCAGTCACTTCCAGAAATCCCCAGTCATTCAACATCCGACCACCCTTCTCAGGGAACTTCGAAAATTGAAATCAGCAGGTTGGGTAGCAGTCATATGGAGTCTCTAGACTCATCAAACCACGCCAATGGGGCCACGACAGAGCCTGTTGATGACGATGAAGATGTCAACAGAGTGACTATGGAGCCTGCGGATGATTCTGAGGACCTCGACTCCATCCAAAACCGGATCTGCTCTTCTCTTGTACAGTCAGCGTTTGACGCAAGAGATTACCTTCCTCTTGATCGTCTATGCAAGATTCTGTCACCTTCTGTGGTCCACAATCTCCTACTTCAGCATTTCGATACCGACAAAGTCTCGGAGTATGAACGCGAGATCCTCGGTACCCAAGACGGGACTCCTGTTTCGCCTCCACGGCGGCGAAGAATACTTGCCATCTTGGTCCTGATTGATCAAGTCGAGAGATTGCCCAAGTTCATCAAACATGGAGTGGACGACACGGCACTTCCTTTTCACTTCAACCACATCAAGCCAGAACGACGAGTAATCGTGTCATATCTGCCTCACCCACAAGACGAAACTTGTCAGGAAAAAGACTGTCCATGTCAGAATCCTGACCGAAATGACGAGCCTTTCCTCAAGAAGTTTGATGTGTGGCCTCACCGCACGGCGAAGGAGTTCACCATCTGGCAGTCAATCATACACGTGCCATTCTTCAACTTTCCTGGTGACAAGATATACTTCTACGACCTTTATCAGGACTCAACTCTACCCTTTGAGCAGTATGAGCTGCAAGGAATCGGCGGTTACGGACGTGTTCACAAAACCACCATCCACCCCTCTCATTTCAACTACTGTGGGAACCCAAAGGTGACCAATTACCCTCTCCTTGCTCTTGTACCCACTCCGTCTCAGCGTGAGATGTTCATTCATCATTTATCTAACACAGCATTAGGATCAACAACCCGTCTCTTTCGCCGTGAAAAGAGCTCATGTTCCCGATGTGAGCAACTATCTCCGGATAATTGACTCCTATGACAAACTGGGCATAGGGAATATGGACTTCTTCTCAGATCACGTAATTCCTCTGAAATTGGCCTTCAAGCATGGGAGAGACTTCTACTTGATGCTCCCGTGGGCCGACGGGAACCTGAAAACATTTTGGGGTCAGCGAGGAGCCAATCCCGGGAGTCAGGAAGAGGTCCGCTGGTTTTTCGCACAGTGCAGCGGAATTGCTGGAGGGCTAAGCAAGATCCATCATCTCAGCCCCCAGTCATCAGGAGAGTCCGTGAACGCCAGCAACGCCGGGCAGGTGGCTCTTGGTGGACAGAGATTAGGGATGCACGGAGGCATAAAACCAGAAAACATTCTCTGGTTCGGGGATCATGAAGGAGAACGGGACCACATGGTCATCTCCGACCTTGGCCTCGTCCAACTCAACAGCGACCATTCTCGTTCCGAAGACCACGAAGACCAGATTCCAGGGTTCTCGGGCACTTACCGCGCACCTGAACTACATGTCAAAGATCAACCAATCTCTCAGGCTTTCGATATTTGGTCCTTAGGCTGCGTCTTCCTCGAGTTCATATCTTGGTTCTTCCTTGGCCATGATGAGACAGCTTCGAATTTTCCGCAAGCGCGTTTACACGACGAGCCGGAGGGGAACATTAAGGAGGACACGTTCTTCACCTTTGAGAAGGGCTCTTCAATCACGCCAAAGGAAGCTATCTTGAAGAAATCAGTAGTCAAGGTACTATTGACAAGCTATACTGTCTAATATTCTCTTACTAAGTATGCCTCTAGTGGATCAACAAACTGCACGAGGCGCCTCACTGCTTCGAGCCTTTCCACGCACTCCTGGACCTCATCCAGTTCACCATGCTAGTTCCGAACCCCGACGACCGCTGGAAGTGTGCTTGGGTTCATAGGGAGCTTCGCCAACTGGAGTCCAAGTGCAAGAGCGATACTTCTACCATCAAGGCAGCCTCAGGGGGTCCCAATCCGTCTAGATATCCTCAGTTGCACCATCCAAGATCCGACGTTGGGCCCTCGCATCGGGAAAATGAACTCCTCATGACCGATGTGCCACTTTTGGAACACATGAGAGCCGACAACGGGCCTTCTCTATCGGATATCAACCGTCCTTCTCTCTCACTGGAAGCTGATACTTCTGCATCCAAAATTGGCCATTTGACCCTTCGTAACATTAATCTAGTGAGTGATAGAGGGAACGCTTTCAGCATGGAACAGGAACGGCCGCAGTTGGACTCGCAAAATCCCCATGGTACCTATAGCATGAAGTGGGCTGCCGGGTTCAAATCCAACGACATCCAAAATGAACAGCCCACCGGCCAGACTAATTTGGATTCTACCAAATATGCTTCTGAGACGAAATTCTCAGAGGATTTGAACGGAATGAAGCATGTAGGACCCAGTGATGTGGGTTCCTTTACTGATCTCGCCCGCACCGAGCTATGGACAGACTCTGGCTACGCCTCTCAGACCAAAGGCACTACACCAGCCTCAATGAGAAACTCGACTTTGAAGCAGGTACCCGAGATATTTGCCTCTTCCCAACTATCCGAACACGATGAAGATGAGACAGCAACCGTGTATTCTGTCGCCGAGAGTGTCCCAGAAAACGACCTAGAAACGTACAAGTCAGAGCTTTCTGAAGCCATCCTCAATTCTGTTCTCCCCTACGTCTCTAGTGCCGAGCAGTTGGGGGCTCTGACAGATCTTTTACCGGCCTTACTCCAGTCTTTTGCTCTTCGTCTAGGCTGTCCTGGATCTAGTAAGGAAGAGAGGGAGATCATGTACTTTGTTCACAAGCATAGGAAGTTCGTTGTCCCCTTTTGGCTCGTGCGACATTGAGGCTCACAATTTCATAGTGGCATTGCAAGCCAACTAGATGACGCCTTAAAGGATTCAAGAGATGAGGAGGATGTGGCGTTCTTGGTCGCTGAACATAACAAGGCCCCGGCAGGATGGAATGTTGGTCAGTGGCTGCAGGGAGTCAGGCAGAGTGAAGCGACAGAGCTGTCGCACACCCATGGTAGCGATTCCAGGAAGATGCCAGGCTTGAATCCAGAGATGGGAGACCTGGAACCTACGGAAGAGGAGGAGGAATTGCCTTCTCTACTGGACAAGCGAGGTTATCGTGATGCCATCTTCAACTCAGTCGCCTACGGTTGGTTGACGGCCGCCCTCGTCAAATCGCTAACCATGACCCCAGTTGGGGGAGAGGACATTTCTGGCAATCTCCGTAAAGATATCAACGCTGCTCTAGGCCACAACCGAACCGTTAGCAGCCGTTCGCCATCGACGAGACATGCAATGGTTTTCAGTATCGAGTGGGACCCAAAACTGTTTCTACGTGAACAGTTTCCAGGTGAATTAGACATGAGGCGTCTGTTTCGTCAAGTTCTCACTTTGACTGGGTCTACCACTGACGCTCAAATTCTTCCTTGCGCCGATTATTTACTGCAGACGTGGCCAGCAACAGGGTTGTCGATAGTAGAGATCGTGGAAGATGCCTTGGTAACAGGGAGGGAGGTTTCTAGTATGTTTCGTTCTGCAATATTCACGCTTTTCAACATCATTTCCATTGCTAACTAAGGCTTTTGTAGAAGAGCTCAAGGACAAGTCTCTCGTCAGTTGTCTTTTTCATCACTCTGAGCTGTATGTCAAAGTCGAAGGAACTGCAGACTCCATTACTACAGTGGCAGAGCAGATCATCTGGCTTGGGGCATCCCTTCGTCCATCATGCTCTGAGTCGGGTCTTGCAACATGCCGCCCACAGATCCAAATATCTGGGCCAACAACAGCGGGTGCGCCGCCAAACTGCCATATCGACTTCAGCGTCGAGGAACACAATACGAGCTCACAAGATACTAGTGACGGGCAATGCTGGCATGAGATCTTTCAAAATCCTATTGTTGTTGGGGGCTATCCAATTCCACGAAGAGCTCAATACGGCTCAGGTCTCGAAATACCCCTTAACGTCATGGCAGGGTTGACAGGTTGTCCACGAATCAACCAGTACATGGGTCACCACTTTCTCAAGGGGTTCTCCACCGCAATTGTACCTACTGAGAAGACTAAGGACGCAGTTCTTTGGCATCTCTACTACTCGGAAGATGGCAGCCGACTTCCGTATCCAGACGTGGAGCCGTTGGGAAAGGTCAATATTGGTTTGGGCGAGCTAGCTCGGGCACGTCACATTGTTGGCTGGTGTTCGAAGGCCCAGTTCTTTGCAGGCAAGTTTTGGCGCCGAAAACATGCCCGTTTTAGACGGAGGTGCTAACAAGTGCATTCAGGCGCGGCAGGCATGAACTACGCTATCAGACCTTCGCGACTTGAGCGGCCTGGGCGAGAGTTTGCCCTAGAGAAGCTCAGTCTCTCTGTTGGCCAGATAGTGACGGGGGGTGTTCAGTTCGCCTTTGGCCGCAAGGACATCCACCTACGAATCACCCGCGACTCCTACTGGCGGAAGCTATCATGGCTCGACCAGATATACGTCACTCTTTGGGACGTAGATGAAGAGCGTGGCTGGCTGGTCAATGGAAACTCAGCTCTCTTGCATCTTCTGAGAGCGTCACTCAAATACTACAAAGAGAACAAGTTCAGCGCCGGGTGTCTATTCCAGGAAGAATTGTTTGAGGAATCTCACCGCCCTTGCACAATCGATTCGGCTAGAGAGGTTCTCTCAAATCCAAACAATATGAGACTAAATCTCTACTCGAGGGAAGACTCCCCGTACGCAGGGACCAAGGACCTGCCAAGTGGTGAGCCCAAGGCCGCCACCGCCTTTACAACGGTCAAGGATCGAATTGAGGAACTATATGAGACTCTAGAAAAGATGATCGACCACAACGCTACGTCCGAAGACTCTTACAAGGGTATCGACGCTAAAATAAGAGGTCACGACCATCTGAATGGGTGGGACTTTGCGGACATCGCCACAGATCGAGACCCTTTGCATCTCAGAAGGGCAAAACTACCCTTGGACTTGATGAGCTGGGTTGAACTTACTAGGGCTATCCCGGCCATCACATTGTTTGGAAAGGGATTTGGGGACATAATACGGGCTTCGCCGGCGGCGACCGGCTGTTGCCAGGGCTGGGAAGCTGTGCCCACAAACAGGCATCTCCTTTGCGTCAGCGTTATCGATCTGCGAGAGATCATTAAACGGATAGGCGATCAGGGGACCAACCCCATCACAGTCGCCCCTGGCATCCTTTGGAAAAACCCGTTCAGTGACAGTCCCTTTCACACAGCCTGCCTTTGTGCGACAAGGTGCGAGACCATGAAGGAGAAAGCCCATCACTGCATTCAGGAACTCGTGTCCGTCAAGAGACACTCCTTATCCACCCTAACACATTCCGCTTTCAACAAGCTGGGTTTCCCCTCGCCTAATTCCGTGGTAGATATTCATCTAACTAAGCACGACAATGGAGCTGTGATATTCGGGCGAAGGGCTGAATGGAAGTTCTCACGGGGCACATCAGCGACCACTGAGTCCCCTACTCCGGAATCTTCCCTGGTGAGAACACTGGGACACAGCAGCACTTCTGCTGGATCCAATGTCATGGACTCTCTCAGCCCATCACCGCCAGCTACGCTTCAACCCTCTGAAACCGAGGGCCGCAACAGCGCAGCGGCTCTCTCTGCAGTTTCCACTGGGATTCAGGTTTTAGGACCTGCTTCCACTGTTGGTGAGCCGGAGCGTGGTAGTCAAACCCCCGACTCACATCAAGCTACTAGGCTTGAACTAAACGATCCCCCCAGTCAAGTCGTGGAAGATTTGAACCCGGGAAGCTCAAAGTCGAAAAGATTGTCGTTGAGACGCAAGGTCACTAAGTTATTTGCTAAGAAATAGAGGGAGCGCAAGTCGGAGGATACTTAGAGAAAGGTTTCATATTTTTAGGTTCTTTACTTATGCATCATTTACTATCACAACATGAGTCTTTATCATTCAATCCCACACAGCGCGGATACACACCCCCAGCTGTTGTGGTCGTGCTTACCAGTAACTCTTGGTGGGTTGTGAGGACTTGCTTGCTACCCAAGGGTCTTACAACACACTCCAGCCTTCTCAAGACCCAAGGACTGATGTATACGGTCTAAAGTAGACAAATTTTGAGCTGAAATAGGCGCATTGGGCGGTTTCATTCCTCTTCGTCTGACTTGCTTAGGCTGAATCGCCGCTATTGGTGCCCGCCCCGTTAGACGTTCTATTCTAATCATGAAGTCTTCTGACAATGGATTCACCCGATGTATATGCCATTAACTTCTCAGAAGCTGGGGCGTTTCATTTTAGGATATTAGCCTTCATTAAATTTCAACTACAAGACAATACACATTCGTCTCGGTATCATTTATCAGGACCAGATAGATGAGGATGCGAATATGCACAGATTCCATGCCAGCTGCGCCACTCGATGTTTCAAAGGCCCAATCAGGCATCATTATGCAACCCGACGTCTGCCTTGGCTGTGTGCTGACATGGGCCAGGCACATAAGCAGTCAACTCCCATATCAAACAATCATCGCATCAGGAACCAACTTCATTCTGCAACCAAGTTGCAGTTTCGATTTTTGATATGGCCTCCCCAATCTCTAGCCTCTCGGGTTCCCCAGACCAGGATAAGAAACAGGTCCCAAATCCGGACAGCTTTGAGCCACGTGAAAGCTCCCCCGACATCACTCATGTGAAGGACAAGTTCCCAAAGATTAGAGATGAAGCCTGGTTAGTGCAGCGTCTCGGAAACGCCATTAACAAACGACGCAGGATCATCAGATTTAGACAGGCCAAAAAGGCTCAACCTGCAACAGCCGATGATCGTGTCTCTGATGACATGGCCGACCAAGCTTCAGTCTCTACGCCCACGGCTTCGTTCATCAGTTCGTCTGACGAAGCTACAAGCCATGATATTCCCAATCTGGACGACTTGACGTTCAACGGAAAGAAGTTGGAATTTGGAGAAGCCATTGAGTGTCCATATTGCAGAACAACCCAGGTTCTAGACACCCAAGCGGGATGGAGGCAAGCGTTTGACCAGAGACAAACCATGGCCCTTAAGACTAACAACTGCGCAGAAAGCATATCTTAGCTGACCTTCAGCCGTATGTGTGCACCTTCAAAGACTGCACTTCCGGTCTCTTCACCACTCAAAAGGAATGGTTCACTCACGAGATGACTGCACACTTGCAGCAATGGATCTGTAGTCGTTGCAACGACGCTGAGAAGCCGACATTCGAAACCATGTCCAAACTTAAAGAGCATCTCGATGCCACGCACAACACGACTAAGGAAGATCTTACCGAGGCCTTGAAAGCGAGCCAAGTACCTCTCAAGCCTTTTAGAGCCTCTTCGTGTCCTCTTTGTGACGAATGGGAACCACCGGCTGAGGAGTCTCAAAACGTCAA
Organism: Fusarium sp. MBC 441; assembly: GCA_030779165.1. NCBI lineage: Eukaryota > Fungi > Ascomycota > Sordariomycetes > Hypocreales > Nectriaceae > Fusarium > Fusarium sp. MBC 441. Next base: position 201,857 of record JAPFTC010000020.1, read on the forward strand.
GGAATTCTATCAACACCTGGGAAAGCACCAGCAAGTTCTCGCTCTTGAAGCCCTGCCAATGTCATTGGACGGGCTGAGTTGCGATGATGGGCGCCTACTTCATTGTTCCCCCTGCGGCCACGTCTGGACCTCAAACGAGAGAGGAGAATCTTGTCCGGCGTGCCATGATGACAAAGGAAAAGTGAGACCAGTCCTGGTCAGCCCATGTAAAACCATGCTAACTCGACGCAGCGTCTCCCCCGGCAAGTGAAGATGTCAACACCATTCCCTCCACGCTAGGAAGTCAAGATAGCCCCCGACCGTAACAGGGTATACTTTGTAGACCACAATGAAGGTAAAACAACTTGGATTGACCCTCGCAGCACGGAAGCCAGGCTTGTCTCCAACACACTTAAGATTGGGCCACTTCCCGCCGGCTGGGAGCTCAGGTTGGAGGAGAAATCAGGCCGCATCTATTTCGTGGACCACAATTCAAGCACGACGACCTGGGATGATCCGCGCGCAAAGGCGGATGATAAGAAGTCGGAGTCTGTGCCGGAAGGTCGCAAGAAGAGGGCGATTAGTAGTCGCCTGTAGTTTTTGGTCACGGTTCAAGGCTTTTAAGAGTGCAGGTCAAGCAGAGGGAAAGTTGCCGGTGTAAAGAAGAGTATGTAGCAAATGGTAACAGATGAGCGAAGGGTGCAGGACAGCTAAAAAGAAATGCGCGTATAACTCCATGCTCAAAGGTTGTGATAGAGCTAATATCTAGACCGAACAATCCATTCGCATTAATCTTTGCAATTAGCACACCTTGAACCTATGGAAGTCTCATTAAGCATTTGCGAAATGGTCGGGATGTCACCCTCTTGAGCGATTATCGCACACCAAATGCGACGGAACAGGGATGGCCCGCCCCAAGCCTGCTGACAATATTCAATAATGGCGCGTTATATTGGTTCCCCAGAGAAGAAGGCTGTTGAGTCGACGTTAAACGAGTGACATACTTGTCAGGCACCGACAGCAAATAGAAAGGATCCGCCAAGGCTGAATTCCAACCTTGATAACCTTAGCGAAGTGCTTGGCGATGCCTAGAAGCCGCACCAGTGACAACCTCCCGGGATGATGCTTGGTCGGTGCCTGTCAAGCCCTGGCGGCGCCCTCGGGCGTTGAGCACGGCACTTGGGAGCACATAAGCGGAGATGGCGCTCGTTTATTTAATTTTCTGAAACTCAGCTCGCGTATCTGCCTTGCCGTTAGTGGAAGAATGGATCCTTTGTGCCTCGCGTGGCTTGTCCTTGCATGGGAGAGTGGACTAATTTCTCCAGTCTAGACTCGTTCCAGCGTCCTTCGAGTTCAGCCGTAACCAGAAATAAACGACATGTGCCTCATCCCGCCGAGTTACCCGGTCTCGACCGCTGATAAAGACAAGTTATGTAAAGGGAATGCTGTCCCCGCGTTTTCGCTCGGTCTTGTCTGGTTGACATCTATCATCATCGTTGTTAGTGCTACTCTACCAGCACAACTCGCCAAGATGCCCTTCGATTTCAAGGCCTACGATGAGAAGTGCAGGGGACTCAGCCTCGAGGAGCTCCAGCGCGAGTGGGAGCATTACACCCGCCTCATCTCCGGTGCCGCAACCTCTACGGCCGTCTCAGGCATGGCCATTCCCCTCACCCTCGGAGTGTCGACCATCGGCGTGGCCATGGCCGCACCCGCCATTCACAACGCCCGCAAGAAGCGCGAGATCATCGAGAGACACCTCAATAGACTCCAGGCGACGCATCACACACGAAAGCGCGATGTCTTAGGGAGCATGGCTGTTAGCGGCACTATCGGCGTTGTCACACTGGGAGTTGGTTCAATGGGCGCCGACGCTGTTGCTACTGCTGGAGCAGAGCATGGGATTCAGTCAATCGTTGCCAACGAAACTGCCATCAAGATTGCGACACATGCTGCCCTAGATGGAGCGGGAATGGCCATTGAGCACAAGCACACGGATCGCCTCAAGAAGAAGGATGCCTTCAAGGCGTTCAAGAAGGCCGGTGTCTTCCAAGCCGTCCAAGATGCCAAGGCCGCCGAAGCTGGATATTCGATCCAGCCCTACAACCAACAGGGGTACCCTTATGCCGCCGCTGGTAGCTCTTCTCAAGCACCTCCCATCCCTCCTCCTCCACCGTATACTCCTGCCGATGGGCAGACGCCGGCCCCTCCCTCTTATGCTGTGAATGCGAACGGTTATCCGCAAGACTTCAAGGCGCCAATCGCTTATGCACCAGCTCCTCAGGGCCAGCAGTATATGACCCCGGATACCACTGGCCAGCAGCCTGCGCCGCAGTACTATGGCTACCCTCCACAGCAGAGTGTCCCCCAACAACAGGCTCTCTATCAGCAGCAACCTAGCCAACAGCCCTATCAGCAACCAGTCAACTACCATCAACAAGTCCCTGGTCAGCAGCTGCCTCAGCAACAAGTCTTTTCTCCTCAGCAAGTTCCCGCCCAGCAGCAAGCTACCCCTCAGCAGCAGGCTCAGCAAGTCACCTCCCCACAACAAGCTCTCCCTCAGCAACAAGTTCCACCACCCGGTCATTATTCTACACCGTCATTCAGCTCCCAGGTTCTCTCACCACCGCAGACCCCAGCCGTGGGGTATCCTCCCCAGATCGTGCAGCCACAACAAAACATCCAGTCCCCAGCTGTCTCTCAGCCACAACCGCATGAGCAACCAGGCTACTTCCCCCAGACGACGGCGAACCCACCCAACAACCCTGCCCCTTCAACTCAAGTGTACGATATGTCAGGCATCAAGGGCGCTCTTCCGGCTCACACTCCTGCACCAACGGGTTCATCATATCAGCCACCACCACCCCAGCAGTACTCTAGTGCTTCTCTGCCGACACCAGCTCAGGAACAGCCCCAGAATTACACATGTCTTCCAGCGCAAACGCCTCAGCTAGCTGTAGCGGGATACCCTCCACCAATCTCGCTTCCTCCTCAGCCAACTCCTCAGCCGGTATCTGCTCAGGTCACTTCAACCTCGATTCCTCCGCCACCAACACCGCAGCCCGTGTCTACAGTCCAGGTGCCACCAGTCTCGGTGCCTCCTCAGATGGCACCACAAGCGGTACCAACACTTCCAACACCGTCAGTCGAGTACCAGCAACCAGCTGCCCCTACTCCCCAAGCCCAGTACTATCCACAAGCCACGTACCAACACACCAGCACCTATCAGCAAACCCAGGTGCCACCACCTCCTCCTCAGGAGGGCCCCAACAGGAGGGCTTCGATGGTCAGCACGCCACAGCATCCTCTCGCTCCACACCCTACATACAATCCTCAACATTACCAACCAGCATCTCATCAGCAAGCGTATACTCATTCTGCGTATCCAAGTGCCCATACACCTGCACCGCCTCAGCAAACACCTGCACCATACCAAGCAGCGCAATACCAGGCTCCTCCTCCTGTAGCAAACACCGCTACACCTCAGTATCAACTCAATGCGCAGTACTCGGTTCCAGGTCAACCTCAAGAGCAGTATAAGCCAGCTACTCAATGGCAGAACGGACAGCCCGCCCATCAACCTCAACACAGCCAGCAGTATTACTACCCTCCAACTCCAGTCTCGTTACCTACTTCTCCGCCAGTAGTGCAGTAAGCTGGTGTCCTGATTTTAAACAAGTTGGAAGCTCGCACGAAGTTAATGAAGGAACGTACTTGTGTTTGATGATAAATATATTCAATTACCCATCTCAGTCTACCTAATTGCACGTCGCTCTGCTAGTCCTGTGTTAACTGTATGTCCATTACACCCCACCTCCACATAAATCTATCTCAGCACGCTCTTCCGTTGATCAGGTACAATCTTCTGAGTGGTCATTCCCCGAAGAAGAGGTACAAAAGCAACTGGTTGGCGCTGGCGCGGCCCGCTCTGAATCGGCCAATGATGTCTGTAGTCAAGACGGCACTGGAACTCAACAAGGATGGTGTTGTTGACTAACGTAGTAGGCCCACAGAAAGGATTCAAGTACCTGAGCATTGTTGCTGAGCTGAGAGCATGGGTGGTTCTCTCTATTACCACTGCAAAGAGTTGTTCAGCATCAGCAAGCTCTTATAATTGTTGGAGACAAGCAAGTCATGATAAGGAAACCAAGATGGCACTCCTCATCCACGATGCCAAACCTCGAAAAGGCGTCGTAATCCGTCCTCCATGTCACGAGCAACTGCGCTATCTAGCCCCACAATCGATAGTCCCAGTGAGCCAGGCTTCTTTGGACATTTCTACCAAGTAAACAGGGAGCTCATTTCACCCGCGTGAGATCGCTTGGCAAAGCCACCTCCCGATGGTGGCTGTCTTTTTTAAACAGCCTGCATCCCAAACTTCCTCTCCTGGATTTTGGTCTCCAGTGATTGTCTCTCTTTCACCGCCACTAAAAGTGCCACCATCAGCATCACTGAGACAGCATCCTTGAGCACTGAGACGGCTTCATTGAGCACCACCGACTCCTCCACCGTCGTCTCGACCACTAGCAGCGCGTTCGAGAGCATCTCGACCGACTCCTCCACCATCACCTCCAGCACACTATTCACCACGACAACCTCGACCGCCGAGGCTTCGTCCACCACATCATCCGTCCCCGAAGGTCCACCAGAGCTCCTCATCAACAGAGGCTTTGAGGACAAGGACTCCCTAAGCCCCTGGCAGCAGTACCAGACTTCGGGAACCGTCGCCATCGCCACTGATGAGTCCCATTCAGGTGACCAGTCTGTCCACATAACCTGGTCATCCCCCCTCACCCCCCGGGGCAAATACGACTACAACACCGGCGTGATTCAACACGTGTCGGCCTCCAAGGTTGCAGTCGACACGCAGTACGAATTCTCCGTCTGGGTCAAATTGGACCCCAGCATGAGGTGCGAAAGCTTCTACATCGCTTGCTCCATTGGTGGTGGCTTTGCCCCTGGTTCCTTCAAGAACACAGCCGTTCCTGGTGTTGGTGGTTGGTTACAGCTCACGACGATCTGCCAGTATACCCAGACCTGGCTGAACGCGGGACCAGGAGTGGCAGTCGTTGGCCACTGCACTGAGGCCGGTTACTATGTCGATGACGCCAGTTTCAAGCTGGTTGTTTAGGGAGTTAGCTAACATTATTTCTGGTTGGAGTCTTTGAAGCGAGGGTGTTTAAGGGAAGGGGTTTCTTGATGCACAAACTTGTACATACCTCTTCTTCAAGTACATGCACACGTATTTAACATATACATCTTGTTAAGGCATCACAGGTAATCATGACCTGCCAAGCATTTGTCCAATCACCACAGCAGGCTCCGTCTCCCGTGTGTGCAGAGCTAGCCTCAGCCCAATGCCAATCACAAGGATCAAATCGGGAAAGCTGAGCCTCTGTTTTGTTCCAGCACTAAATCCCAAATCTGTGGCGCAGTCTTCTTCCCCATGTCATACTCCAAGCCATTACCTGACTACTCGTTTAGAGGTGGACTCGAGTTCTGAACTACACGCTCTCATCCCATGCTTTTCAGAGCATCGATAACCAGCCAGTATTGCAGGAAGCATCAGAAGCGCTGTTGCAACTCACAAATAATGGTACACGTGGTTCCAATGTTTCATACTCCCCCCTTCGGCATCTCCGCTACGCCATTCCTTCGGTCTGGGCATGAATCCTCGGGCACCTCGCTTACCACCTCAAGGCACACATCTCTCTCTGATTGTAAATTCAATATGTGTTGTGCGCAGATCATTGAGCCTAGCATCGGCATGCTTGCATTAGCTCACCTGTCAGCCCGTGTGATGTTGGCGGTCAAGACAGTCTATGACCAGGCTCTCTCGGCCTTATTAACACATCCCTGGTTTAGGCAGCAGAATTTTGACAGCCATAATAGGAAGGCAGGTCTATTGTTTCTCTGAGTTGTTTCTGCTCTGACCAAACTGTGAATATCTTTCAATTCCAAACTTGACACTTTTCAAAAGACGCGCAAGCTCGTCAACCTCCACGGATATCAAACCCCAACCCGTCAAAGGCATGCTGTTGTGTATACCGCAGGTGAGACACTGCAGCCCCTCAATGCAACATCGACAACATCATCAAAGCACAGACCGGGTGATCAAGTGCCTCACTTGTCAAGAATGGTTCCTCCTGGCAGGATACAGGCTCCATGCCTCACATCAGCAGTTGAATGTCTCGTGGCATTGAATCTATGTACGTCTTATCATATACATTAAACCTCATGTCTTTCTCCCCATTGCCCAGCGACTCTGTATCATCGCGAGTCAACATAGGGCTCCCCCCTAATCAATCTCATACCAACTCCAAGCAGCAAGTCTCTAACCACGCCGCATATTCGATAGACATAACCACGCCGGCCAGTGCCCCCTCTTTGTCGACGCCCGTCCAAAGCTCTTCGCACTCATCGTACTTGACCCGGAATCACCAGCTTTCAGCTTGAGGATCTTCCTCTGGTCATACCCCTTTCTCAAAAGGGCCTTTTGCACGTCATTCTGACCATACCTGTCCTTGCCTATTGTGTGCGCGCCTCTGCAAACTAGAACTCGGATGATGCGATGGAGTTCCGCCTCACTCTGTCCTTGCCGTAGTGCAAGCATCAGTGGCGTCCTGTCCCCTGAGCAAAGGGCGTTCACGTTAGCTCCTTTCTCAACTAGGATCTTGACAAGTCCGGCTTGAAGCTGATAGCAAAACAGGTGCAAAGCCGTCTGTCCGTAGCCATCCTTTGTGTCGATATCAATATTTTCCAACTCAGGACGGCTCGGCAGGCCCCTGACAGCCTCTATCGCTTGGAGCACTGTTTTAAGTGTCTCCTTATCTCGACACCTATGTATCGGTGTCTGTTTGTTTGCGTCTCTAACAAGGACCAGGTACGGCCTCGTTATAAGCTCGTTCAAAACCTCGATGTTTGAGTTGCTAACAGCGACAAGAAGAGGTGTGTCTCCATTCCTATCCTTCATCTCATAGAACTCTTCGAAGGTCATGAGCTCCACCAGGACTGATATGTCCATTCCCCGATCTCGGGCAGCCACATGCAGCGGTGTATCTCCATCCTTGTTTGTGTTTTGGGTGAAGGTGAGCTCATCCTCACCAGTCACATCAAACTCCTTCCAAGTGCACCAAGCAACTGCTCGAGCGAGACCATCCCGTCTCGGTACAAAGTCGTCTCCGAGCTCATCACGCATCTCGGCTCGAAACGCGTCCACATCAATGTGTCTTCTGCTCCTCTGATATTGCCCTACAGTCAGGTTGTAGGTCTCGCAAATCTGCCGATGATACTGGTCCTTCCCCAGCCGTACGTAAGCATCAATAGCGTGTCGGAAGAAATCGATGGCTTTGTCGGTTTCGTTGAGATCAGCAAACATCTTGGCGATTCTGCACTGCTCGTCGCACAGCTTGGGAGTCGTCTGATGCTGCGACTCGGCTAGAACCGTGGAACCGAGCATATCGAGCCTCTCAACAGCACTTGGGACGGCGGTTTCATCATGCTTCTGGCATGAAATAGCGATGTCGACGTACTTCCCTGCCAGATCGACCCGCTCTGCCATGTCCAAGGCATAATCAGGCTGTTGTTCCCTCAACTCCTTTCCGAGCTCGATCGCTTGCCGTTGGAACGGTAAGGCAAGAATGGGCATATCGGCCTCGAAGAAGCGAGTAGCCCATGTCTGTGCTGCCTCAAACCTGTACTGGAGTTCTCTGACGCTACCCTTTCTGCGTCCCGATGAAGGCAGCAGGAGGTTGTCAGTTTGTGCATTCGATGGGTTCGGGTACTCGCGAAAGTATTGCGTCGCCGTGTCCGTCAGCAAGGCCTGTGTGGTCTGCCTCCATGTCTGCAGCTTCTGATCGTCCGTCGATAATCGTGGAAAGGCCGTCCCGAGCTCGTTGAGGACCTCTCTGACTCTCTCGACGGGGCCTGGCTCTAATCTATCTTGAGGTGTCAGAAGGGGTCAAAGAAAAAGGCAAGTATTTACTTACAGGCTCAGACCAGAAGTACTAATCTGGAAGATCTGGATGTTCCTGTCGACACGCTTGATTACATGGTCGTCCTGGTCCAGCTTCAAGCGGAACGCCTGCATCGCCCTATTCTTGAAGGTCGAATCTCCTCCATGGAAGACATCTGCGTCCGGTATCTCCAATTTAGAGAGGTCCGCTTGGAAGCGTCTAAGGTATTCGCCAATGGATTCAAGATAGTCCTTTTGCGTGGGTGTCAAAGTGGCTACCCGCCACCTCTCCAGCCTTTCCTTCATGAGAGAGCAAGACTTGGTGAGCAGGTCGCTCACCATGGTCCAGTGCTGGATGTCATCGGGGGAGTTTTTGACGGCCTTGATCAGGGCCTCAAAGACACTCCACGTCTTGAGGCCCGTCCCGATGAGGGCAATAACTGCCGAAGCTGGTTCAGCCATGCTTGAGTGAGGGTCTCACGCCCCCTCAGGCTTTGCGCTTGTCCTTCTCACAGTCTGTATGGCCTCAAAGGATGATGCTAAGCGCGAGTCCAGGCGGAACATATGCGAAACATGGTAAATCTGGGGATCTCCGCACCCCCGGATTTGCGTAGTGACATATACCAAGTAAGCATACTGCACTGCCTCATAAGCCCTGCAAGGCGAAGGACTACTGCCTTGTACTGAGCGAGCCAACCGTTTGCCGTTGGGTCCGACAAGTGACGTTCTTGGCAGTCAGGGATCCCTGTAGAGCTGGAAAGTCCTTCATCCCCCCCCCCTTTGCCGCCGTGGCTGAGTCGATCCAACGCGCCTTGTTTTCAAATCGTCTCCCGTGTTGGTTGTCTCTCGATATTGTGCTCAAATTGTGGCTCAGCTGTTTTCCATGACCTAAAATGAAACCACTGATCTGCACATAATGTGACCTTTAATTGAAAATCATCCCAACTGCGACGAATGAGAGCCTTCGACGCACAGCCTGCAGGATACATACACAAACTACACCACAACCGGGCGAGAATGCCTTGCAGTGATTGTTCGTGTTCGCACGTTGTGTTACATGCATGCTGACTCTATGCCACATATGTCGCTGCCTGTTCTCCCGCTGTAGGCTGATTTCATTTGCGGTGGAATCATGAGGTTTGGACATTACTTGTTATTTGTCTGCCTTAGAACGGGTTGTACAAGATCAGCAAAGGCATATTTCTCCAACATTTACTCCGATCTTGTTGAGGCCTAAATATTCACTCTCTAAGCCGGTTGAACTGCAGCAGCTTGGATCAACAGCCTCAAACTCATCATGGCTCGCCAACCAGCTGAAGCCGACGGTCGCTCTCAGCCTCGAGGCCTGATCCATGGATGGATCGGAGAGCAGATCGAAGATCGAGAGGAGCTAGGAAACCCGCTCAGTAAGCCAAAGTTCTCATCCTCAAATCATTGTCTTTGTACTGACCCTTTTCAAAGCCAATGTCGATGACAACACTCTTCGAGAAGCATGTAGACAACTGTCTCAACAGTCCAAGGTCGACTACCAACAACTCCTTAATGCTGCAGAAGTCGCCAAACGCCGATATGACTATTACTGCTTCTCAAAGGATACCCTTCCCGGCACCAGGCCCCCAGACGGCCCTGCCCAGGCTCTCAAGGTGAAGCTCGACCTCGACGATAAAAAGGCTCTCATTGCGGAGCGAGAACGGCTCTTCTCCGGCAGGGGGATGCTCATCATCATCTGTACCGTCTCTCTTGCCGCATTCCTCCAAGGTCATGTCCAGTCATCCATCAACGCAGGGAGTCTGTTTGCCGAGACAGTTGGCATCACTGAGCCCCGTGTAATCAACCTCACTGCATCCATGTCCAACTACACCTTTGACTTTATTCAAGATGCCATCAACGGTATCAACGACGGTACACAACCGGACACCTATCTGGACGGTTTCATCCCCCAGAATGGTACATACAATGAGACCAATCCAACTGAGCCCAACTCACCGGGCCTCAACATGACTGGGCTCGGGGCCACCAGTAATGCAAAGTGGCAGCTGGGCGGCATGAATGCCATTCCCTTTTTGACGGCAGCCTTTCCGGGCGCACCGCTTTCCCTACCTGTCAACTATTGCTTTGGTCGTCGCGGGGCCCTCGGTATCTCTGCCCTTTTCATCATTGCCAGTTCTTTGGGCTCAGCCTTTGCTTCCACGTGGCAGCAAGTCCTTGGTGCAAGGATAGTTGGCGGAATAGGTGAGTCATCTCCAGGATCTGACAGCAACTATACACCTCTTGAGTCGGGACTAACACATCCCCAACAGCCATGGGAATCAAGGCTGTCAGTGCCCCTATCCTCGCCTCGGAGACGGCCGTCGGCTACTGGAGAGGCTCTACCATTCTAGCATGGCAGCTATGGCAAGAAACGCCCCCCCTTTCTGTATCTCAACCACTAACATCGACACCCAGGGTTGCGTGTGGCATAATGATCGGCTTCGTCGTCAACCTGGTGATTGCCAGCGCCACAAATGTCCTCGACACCGTGCCGTCTCACATCTACCACATCGTCAGGGAGAACCGCCCTGACGTAATCATTGATCCATTCTCTTCTTCTGGGTATCAGTCACGATATCTAACCTTTCAACTGATCCTCGGCGCCCCTCTTGTCCCTTCCATCCTACTTCTCATCGCCTTGTGCTTTTGCTACGAGAGCCCACGGTTCTACATGAGGCCGGGGACGCCCAACTACAACCTCGAACGAGCCTTCGAAATTCTCCGCAAAGTCCGCAAAAGTGAGGTTTGTATTTCCTTTGCCAACTTTTGGAATCTCCCTTGTCTAATGAATACGTCAGCTCCAAGCTACTCGTGACTTCTTTCTCATCTGGTGGTCGATCAAGACTAGCGCCGCCAAACAGGAAGCGAGGCAACATCCTCAAGTCAAAGGGGAGAACACACAAGGTACCCAGAAGGCTATGGACGATGATGTTGACTCGGGCTTGACATACATGTCTCGCATCTGGGTAGTCCTCAAACTCTCTGCAAGACAGTTCAGGCCTCTGTTCAATCAGCAACATCTGCGAAACGCCCTGCTAAGCAGCTGTACCGTTGCTCTAGCCCAGCAGCTCTGTGGCAGTATGTTCTCCGGTGTACAATCCCTCGATCCTATCGCTAACTTTGTTGGCAGTCAACGTGTTCGCTTTTTACTCGAGTAAGCACGGTTCGTGAAACAGAAACAGTTGACACTAATCATCGATGTAGACGAGCTCTTCAGTAACTACGGGGTCGAAAAGAGTATGGGATACAGTTTTGGTTTTGGCGGTGTCAACTTCTTCTTTGCCTTGTTGGCGATGAGGTTCGTACGCCTTAAGAGTACTTGATTTACGTGTCTAACCCTCCCAGGTCCATTGATATCATCGGACGAAGACGCTGGCTCTTGTCCACCCTGCCAATGATGAGCGTTTGTTTAATGGCAGCGGCTATTGCCTACGCAGTCGACGGCACAAGAGTCACATCTCGAGGAGCCCAGGGTTCTGAGTCCATCGCTGGCATCGTCTTCATCTACTGTAAGGAGCCCAGGAAACCTCCTATGTAGGATACATACTAACTCTCTCAGTGTTTGCTGCTGCATACTCCCCAGGTCTTGGTAGGTCCAGGTCTATGCTTTAACAAGTGTGCTTCTAACAAACCCAGGTCCAATCCCCTTTACTCTCGCATCCGAAAGGTTCGTGTCTTGAAAGATTGCGTGAATCCAGAAGCTAACCTTCCTTAGTTTCCCTCTGTCAAACCGAGAAGCCGTATGTTCAAGCTCCAGACGATAACAGGTGGCTACTTCGCGAAATACTGACACATTCTCGACAGGGTGCTTCAGTAGCCATATCCATCAACCTGCTCTTTGCGGGCATCCTAACAATCCTAATCCCTAGCATCAACAGGGAGTTCAAGATTGAAGGTACTCTCGGTTTCTTTGCTGGACTGAACGTGGTCGCCTTCATCCTCGTCTGGTTGTTTGTCGAGGAGACGAAGCGACTACCTTTGGAGGAGCTGGAAAAGGTGTACGACAACCCCAAGTTCGATTTTGCCAAGTATCAGCTCTTTAAGCGTTTTCCTTACCATATGAAGCGTTTGGCATCTTGCTTCGGGGAGGTTGAGGAGCCAGAAAGCTTTGATGAGATCGTGCTAAAGAAGGCGAGGAGGGCGCGAGATCCGGCCGACACATCAGATGATGATGTCCCGCCGCGATCAGGGACTAATTAGTCTCTCACTTTATTGCGGTCCAGATAGAGGACAGTCAGGAGCTGTTTACAGTAGAGATTGTGACATTGTATCACGGGTATAGATTGGTTGGAAAAGGCTAATAAAAGCCTGGCATGAACGAGATTTCGGTCCGCCCTCTTTCTCTACACTTGCATCAGAGGCTTATCGAGACCACAATAGCGTGTCATTGTGAATAGAATAGCAAACTTGAAGCTGTCTCAGACCCCGAATCGGGAAATTTGGATGACGGTCGCACGATTAGAGCTGACAGAGCATCATCAAGGTGGGGGTCACGATGCCAGCGAAAGTCAAATGGAAGTTAGCCACAACGACCAACTACCGATGTATACACACGTAACATGGAGCAGCCTACTCTTGGATGAAATGGGCATTAAAGGTGTATTTATTATTAGGGTCATTGGTATCCTATCCATCAGCTATGTTTTAACCTCAATCACATCCAATCCTCTAAAACTCTTGGCACAAAGTCCAAACCCCCCTGATGATCCTCCCCGTCCCCTAACATTTAGCGCCCGCCGCTTAAAGTGCGCCCACACAACCTTAATACGTAACCCCGCGACGTCATCAGCCATCAAAAGATCACAAGACCCAACCCAACCCAAACCTCAACATCAACATCTCCTCTCCTTCTTCTCCTACAGCAATTTCCCCTTTGTTGCGATACCTCAAAATGGCTCCTCCGCGTCCATACATGTACAATTACGGCGACGGCCCGCAGCCAGCTCCCCCTCCGCCCTATGGATACTACCCGCCGTACCAAACCCATGTCGTCGTCACCCCTCCTCGTCAGGACCGTCGACGCTCTTGCGCGAGGTTCGTCGTTTCCACGGCGCGCCAGTTCTCGCTCATCATTCCATTCGTCATCATCATTCTGAGCATCTGGTGGTCCTTCCGGTATCAAGTGTGCCCCAGCGATGCGGCCGTGGGACACCCATGTTCGTGGCTGTTGTGGTTAAGTCTACCCATTGTATGTTATCCTATCATGCTTTCCGCCGTCAGAACGCCATGCTGATATAAACTCAGGCTATCGCCTCGGCTATCTGGAGCATCATCATGATCATCTCGGCCCGTCGCGCCCTCCATCACATGTCACATGTGCCCACGCCCGTCAATGCTGCAGTCCAACTCATCCTCGCCATCGGCGCGACCGTGTGCTTCGCCCTACTTGTCTATCACATGGAAACCTACGACTATTGGACTCGATACACGGAGGGGGGAATGGCTGCGCTTCTTGCAATGCTCTTGTGAGTCAACCTTCAAGGTCAGCTTGCTCACTGCTAACCACCGGTCCAGCATCGTGAACTGGATCCTATTTATCTGGACATTGAAAGAGATCAAGGAAGATCGACAACAGCGGCAGCATGCAAACAGTCACATTCCCATATGAGCGAGACAAATCTGACGAAATGACAATTTCTAAACTTTTACATGAAGCAGTCATTGGGACTGCACAGTACCTGTCGACGATTGTAACCCTTCAAAACTGGGCAAAAAAGATAACCACCCACGCTCCATTTCCCTATTATCATACAGTAATACCGCTCTTGTTACAAAGACCGATCCTGGGTATTATTGGCACCATGAGTCTAACTCAAGTGCCGGTACATGTTCAGCTCGTCTTCACATAGTGCCACCAAATCCCCCATGAGCCGCGAATCGCAGCTGGTAGTCGCGGAGGTCAGCCCAGTTACGTAGCTCCTCCTCCTCATCTTGCGACGTCATTTGGTTCGGGTCCGTCGCCTCGAGACCCGGGCCGTTGGTGGCGCCCGTCTTTTCAAGCTTAACGAGGATGTTAATCAGTTGTGAAAGCGCCTCCTCCGACTTGATCGCAAATGGTCCCTTGCGCTCTGGTGCATCATTCAGGAGCGTCGATGCTACCTGACGGATCTTGTTGATGAGAGAGCCCCCGTTTGGCTCCATATTCCGCTGGGAGATTGATCCTAGAACCGTAAGGAGACCCTGGACAATGAGTTCCCGCTCGGACGACATGAAATCGTGGATTTCCTTCTCATCGGCATCCTGTGCCGCCTTTTCCTCCTCCGACTGACCGTCGAGGGAATTGATATTCTGTTGCTGTTCAGAAAGATGAACATCACGGAGGTCAAAGTAGAGTTCGACAAAATATGACCGAGTCGCCAGTTGCGAAACATAGATATTACCCTTCTGGATCTCGTACTGGAGGTGACGACGCCGCGCTGGGTGATTCTTGATCACGTTGCGAAGGTCGTGCGCGGGTTGACTGTTTGGCCAGGTTGGGGGTACGTATTGCATCCCAGCTTCGTCCAAGCTGGTGGCCTCATCCCCGTGGTTTCCAAGCTGAAGCTCTGGTGGAAGGTTATCCGTGATACTCTTCGCAGCCAGAAGGCCGTCACGGAGCAGGATCCGCTGGTCGGCCCAAGGAAGAGTGCTCATGCCATAAGCCAGCTCGAGACTGACGATGCCGTTCATGGTGGTGTAAATGTCAATGGCGAACCGGAAGCCTGTCAAGAGGGTAACACTGCCATCCTGCTGGTGGATGACTTCGTTGGCAAGTACACAAATATCATCCACATTCTCAGGGTATGCGGGATATGGGAGACTAGGGGTCGAGGGTGCAATCACCATATCCGCAGAAGAGGTACCGAGTTGTGAGAAGGAACTAGACTATGGTCAGCGCAGAATTACAAGGATCTCGCATAGATAAGCACATACCGCACGCCAAGAAGAAGGCAATAGAAAATGCGCTTCCCGATCTGGTCTTTGACGTGGTTAAACGGCAGGGGGTCCGGTGAACAGTTGTCGTTACCAAAAGTAGGCAAATCCCCGGCGTGCTTGGGTCGATGGAAGCCGAGCTCGCGGAGAAGGGTCAAGGTCTCGGCAAAGAATTGACCCGAGGGATTCCACTGATGGGTATATCCCGAAGCCAGGCCCAGGAAATAGCTAGTCGCAGCGTCGTCAAGCGTCTTGGGCTGCTTGAGCACCCACCTACTCCCTCGTGTGAGCAACGCAATCTCACGGCATTTTTCAACCATGACGATTGCCCGAGGGAAGAGATGAGTGCTGTGCTGTGCTTTGAGATGCTCTCTCGCGCTTCGTGGGAAGGATGCCACAAGGGCGCAGATCATACTCGCCAGCAGACCAAGGAACTCGGGTTTGGTGCGATCTTCGCGATTGGCAAAAGACTGGCGGAATGTAGGCTCATGAGGAAACGGCGCCAGGGGGTGGATGTATGTGAAGAAGTCATCAACCAGGAGTTCGAGAACAGGCATTGGTGCGATAGATTCGGCGTCCAGAGCGCCCTCAGTCG
Organism: Fusarium sp. MBC 441; assembly: GCA_030779165.1. Taxonomy (NCBI): domain Eukaryota; kingdom Fungi; phylum Ascomycota; class Sordariomycetes; order Hypocreales; family Nectriaceae; genus Fusarium; species Fusarium sp. MBC 441. Next base: position 217,327 of record JAPFTC010000020.1, read on the forward strand.
AGATGTTCATCAACGTCTTGGCCGCAGTCTGAGGCGAAGGTGACATGGCTCCAAACACAGCAGCAGCTGTCGCCACAGCTTGAGTGTCCGCGCGGGCACGCTTAGCAGCTTTTGCGGCTTCGGCGTGCTTGTTCGGGGGCCCTCGCCGCTTCGTCTCACGGTTAAAGGTACAGTCGACGCCCAGTTCTCGGCATGGTCTGCAGGGGATGTTGGAGTCGTCACACTTGACTTTGCGCATACTACACATATCACAGGCGCGTCGGAGGCGGGTTAATTTGGGATTAATGGTCGGGTCGCGCATAACCCCGCCAGGACCAGCGACGAGGTGAGTCGCCATATCCGTCGCATGGGGAATCCCTCCAGTAACGACATGGTGGGCTTGGAGGCCATCTGGGGATGTCGCGTCGAGCGTCTGGTGTTGATGGTGGCCAACAGCCTCAGCGGCAGCCACGGCAGCATGCTGGAGGGCCTGAGGGCTGTTAATCTGGTGGTTTATAGCATGAGCAGCGTCGCTCGCTGCCTGGAGCATTTCGAGGCCATTGCTGGCGTAGGCGTGGACCGAGGCATGCGACGTGGGCGAGGGTGGAGGAGGTGAGCCCGACATGGTGACGGTTCGGATCGATTCGTCACGCTGCGCCGGGCCTGCGACGGCGGGCGTCGACGGTGGCTTGCGGAGCACCGGGCTCAGCGGGCGGAGCTGGGCTGGGTGTAAGCGGGACCCTGAGGACGGGCCTGGATGGATCGTCGGGGTGTTCGAGGGTAGAATGTCGGAGGAAATACGGGTGTTGAGGGGTGTTGAAGCGAGGTGAGGCCGATGAGCCGGCCAGGAGCTGGAGTAGTATTTGTCACGTGACTCGCGTCGGGTGCTGATTAAGCGATTTGAGCCTCTGTTGGCGTTATTTGATGAGGAGCTTACCCTGGAGCAGCAATTCAAATTCCCGACATTTCATTCAATCCTTGCTAAACTTCGAGCATGAAGACGCGATACCCGATTATCAATCTATCTAATCTGTCTCGTACCCAGGGCATCCCCCCGGTGTGGCTTCTTGCATGACGTACTCACATGTCACGTGGAAATGGGTGTGTTGGATCTTGTAGTGATGTCGACCATCAACATTAACAACATTGTGTGCATAGATCGACGTACACTTCCATGCAGAGACGTACCTAACCACCTTGCAATCAACAACATGGACAATCTCGTGAGATCTGTGTAAGAGATGGTAAACTTTGAAGCCCATGTTGGAAGCTCAAGAAACACCCCAGGCTCCATGATGCCATATGGGGGCATCGCATCATGGGGAACCAGAATCGGGGAAATAACCCACGACTATGGAGCTCATGCGTTCATCTGATGACTGACCGAGTCCCATCGGGAATTTTGGGGGGAGGGGGGTCCTCGCGGATCTGGCATCATCTGGTCCTTGCTTGCGGCTGAGGTGTACACGGACGAGACCGATAAGACCGAACTGCCGGCGCAGCACAGTTAAATGAAGGGTTCGGTTGCTGTGGCATTCTGGAAGACGTCGGCTTGGCTGGCTTGCGACCACACGAGGAGTCATGGGATTTGATGAAAAGCCCATGCTCTGTACTTGCGTTAACATGGCTGTCATAGAGCTAAGCTGTGGTGGAGTGGAAGAGTCCCCTCCTCGAGAGCTCGACGTGAAGCTTGGCAACTCGCTATGAGCTCCCTGCACAAAGATCTCATGGCCACAACTGCAAAGCATAAGCTGTCGCGTGCACTGACTATTACTTACTCCTCAAAACACACCACTCCTCAAATCCAAGCTGTCATGCAGATCTCGGATGCTCTCGCAGTCTAGAAACATGGGAATTCGCTTAGCTCTCCTTCTCCCGCTTGCCGCCGCCTTTCAACGGTCGTCCCGGAAGTGAAACACGACCCAATCACATGGGTTGGAATTTTTCTTTTCTAACATGATCGGGGTCTCGTAGCCAATCAAAGGACGCGTCCCCCGCAAGTCGCCGTTGTTTCTTTGGGAGGGTTTCTATTTGTGACAGGCGGCATGATGACGACGAGCGAATCAGAAGCGTGATTATCTTTTCCACCTCAAACGATTCAACCTCTGTTTTCTGGCCATTTTTACAAGATGACCTTATAGTAACCTCACTCAACAACACTCGATCTCCTCTGTCATCCTCCAGGCTCAACCTCCAGGCTCAATTCCTCCTTTCCTCGGGTGCATCCGGACTGGCCACGCCGGGCACCGACCTCCCAACGGAGTCACGGACCCCTGGGACGACGGCCCCACTCATCAGCCCACCGTCACCATCGTCTGATGTTGGCGACCTGGCGTGATGGGCTCAGCCTGGAGCCCAGACAGAGCCAAACAGCACCAGCCAAGGACGGACGGAGCAAGGCGAGACTCGGGAACAGGCAAAGAGATTTGCTTCAGCATGAGCGCCTATGATGAACCAGGTCATGGACAAGGCGAGGGGCAAGGGCCGGCGCGTGTGGAGGGGTGGGAGATGAGGCCATGGGATTGCAATAAATAAATACTGCTGCGTTGGGCGATTCGCACCTCTTGGATTGATCTGCCTGTTAGTTGTTACTTGTTTTTTCCTGTGAAAATCGCATCCATCTTGGTCCAGCTGCGTCACTAGAGAGCTCTACTCCTCATCAGCTGAGCAATCCCTCCTCTCCTCCTCTTTCGACTTTTTCACCGTCGCTCGTCTTATCCGCGAAACTCGATCCTCTTGCAAGCAGCGCATTAAAGCCGTTGTAAGCATAAAGCTTGAACTTGCCCGTATTACGATCTGGGAGGATTCAAAGGGCGAGAATCTCGAAAATCCGTATTCTTTCACACAAACCCATTCTTCATACAAAAACCGCAACACCACAGCCAAAATGTCGGCCACATCACGACCCATGAAGCACATTGATCGCGAGGATCTCTACACCAACCTCGAGGCCCGCGTCATGTACCTTCACTCATTCCTCGACTTTTCCAGCCGTACGTTCCCGCTCTCTGTCAGAAATCATCTCCTGATTTCGAAACCCGCGGAGTTGTAGAGGATGGACCAAAATGGAGACTAACACATTTGCTACAGGAGACATTGAAGCCCTCATCACCGGCGCCAAATACGTCAAGGCCCTTATCCCCGCCGTCGTCAACATCGTCTACAAGAAGCTCCTCCAGTACGATATCACCGCCCGTGCCTTTACCACCCGCAGCACCTCTTTCGAAGGTCCTCTTGATGAGGTGCCCGACGAGAACAGCCCTCAGATTCTGCACCGAAAGATGTTTCTGCGTGCATACTTGACCAAGCTGTGCTCGGATCCTAGCAAGATGGAGTTTTGGGAGTACCTGGACAAGGTTGGGTAAGTTACCGACTACCTCTTCAATTCTTAGAATTGAGCGACCCCAAAGAGATCATGATGGCTAACCATCAACAGCATGATGCACGTTGGACTCGGCCGCAAGCACCCCCTCCACATCGAATACGTCCATCTTGGCGTCTGCCTAGGCTTTATCCAGGATATCATGACGGAAGCCATCCTCTCACACCCCCGCTTGCACATTCAGCGCAAGACAGCGCTCGTCAAGGCCCTCAACAAGGTCATCTGGATCCAGAACGATCTCATGGCCAAGTGGCACGTTAAGGACGGTGCCGAGTTCGAGACTGGCGATTCAGATATTGAGATTGAGCGAGAGGGTTATCTGCACGGCAAGCGCATTCTTGGCGACGGCACCGGCTCCGAAGATGACGCTTCGGAGCACGCCACGCCGTCGCGAATCCCCCACCCGGGCATGGCGGCCGGCGGGGTGTGTCCATTCTCGGGGATGGGAGCCCCGGCCGACGAGGCCAACTAAGCGTGACAAAGCTTGGCGTTTTGACTCGAGACGGGGTCTCGAGAGAGCGAGGATAAAGGGTTCAAATGTTTATATCTGGCGTTTGTGATGATGACCTACTTTGGGAGGCGGGTACTTGGGCATTCCGGGGTTTCAAGGAAATTATTGTTTGTCTTTTTGGATGTTCTGTGTCTGGTGTCTAGATGGAGAAGAGTTATGAGAATGATTGGGTAACAAGAATACCACAACTCAATTCCCACACAACACCTATAATCATGATCCTTACTGCTGAAAGTCTATCCGAAACGTGAAACTTGGTTACGAGAGGTTGGTGGCGAGACTTGATTCGTGTGACCGTGAGGGAATATTGGTGTTGAGAAGTTGAAGTCAAGTGAAGTCTACACCTCAGCAACTAGGTAGGCAGATCTTAATAGAACGACATATTCACAAGTTGTAATACGTCCCCTATACTTGGCCAACTGAAACTCCAACCGCTGTTAGCCTGATTCACTTGACATTTGTGATACCACCTCGGGTCGACATCTCCACGTGGACCGGCTCTTCAAAGGGGCAACGGACCCGCGATTGACGCATCATGATTGCTCAGTTGGCCCGCCGTCAAGGTACCTGGACGATCCCGGCCGAGGGCTCCATCTGATATTAATGTGAACCAGGTGATTGGGTCTTGTCAGGGTCCTCTTCGCGGGATGACGGAACGTCCTGTTGCCCGCCATTGGCCGTCCATCATCTCATCACATTAACCCAATCAACTGCCCCGCGGTGGGGTTGAAGTTGAGAGTTGAGAGCAAGTGATGATATGATGGACTCGACTGGATAGAGTGAGGACAAAGGAGAGCGATATGTTGCACATAGCGCGATCTAGATTGGACCGCAAATTGTTGGGCTTTGCTGCATTCCATGTCGGGCAGATAGGAAGCGGCTGCTGTGTGTAAACATCAGGAATTCTCTTGTCATTTCTGACGGGTTGCCGGGCCGGGACTCTCAGGGTCTGGTTAACCAGGTCCCAGGCAGTCTCGAACCTCTTGGGGAAGCTGTTGCGCAACCTGCCAACCTCCAATGGCAACCCGTCGATAAAGCACACTCCTCTTGAGGCAACGAACATGATGCACACATCAGCCGGATGAGGCAAAGGCTGCAAGACGCAGGACGCAGCGGCAAGGCAAGGCATTTCTTCTGTATAGTACACACGCACATACTATAGGATCGCATAGCCTCGAGCGCGTCGCGATGCTCGTGGTCTTGGAGCGCACGAATAGCGGCACGTCCTCGAGGCCAACAAGCGGGTGCGAATGCAGCTCGTGGTTGCGGCTCGGCAAACGCAACGGACAAAGTAGAAGAAGCAAAACTCGAGCAGGGACGAAAAAGACGACGGGAAATTCTGGTAAAAATGGCTCATGGAGCGTGGTCTATGCAAGCCACCATCGAAGATTGTATGCAGGTAGGGAAACCAACCTGTCAACGATATGTATGCTGTCAACCGGCTCCGAACTGTGAGTGCCAGGCCAGATCGTCTTCAAGGTCAAGCCCCGGGGGGTTCTCGCTAGGGAGACGAGAAGCTCGGTACGAACGACTAGAGCCAAGGCAAGTGCCGGAAAGGGGCGGCCACGTTTGGCGGATCGAGGCGGTGGATGGTTGGAGAATCTATTGGTGATGGGTAGTTGGGTTGGGTTGGGTTGGATCATGGAGGATGGGAATGGCGCCCCGGCCCGTAGCGGCGTGCAGTTTAGCAGAAGAGAGCTGAAAGAGAAGAAAACCCTGTGTCAATCTGTACCACTAATAGCCGGGCGGAGAGGTACACGCTCGATGCCTGCTGGACATCAACCGGAGGTGGGGGCATGGATCGTTTCCCTGGTGGGGGAGGGGAGGATTGGCACCGGGCGGCTCCGGGGGATAAGCCCCGGGTGCGGTTTTCAGTGGGTTCCAGGTACAGCGAAGCGCAGAGCAGCGGGCTTGAAGGCCTCGGACTGTCACCCGAAGCTGACCGATGCAGAAGTAGTGCCAGCGAGAATGCACACCATTACTTGGGGGAATGCGGTAAATGCAGCGTCATGCTGAGGTCTCGATGGATGTTGATGACAAGAGGATGAGAAAGCAGAGAAACTGAAATGCTCGGTGAGGCCTGGGCGGTAACTTACCTTGATCATGACTTTTACGTGATGCTTGCGAATGCCCTGGCTGGTCGGTGTTGCATCTCCGGTTGACGGCGCTCACCGTCTTTTGGTGTACACCTCAGTACCTAGGTATGGATAATACGTCTCTCTCGGTGGTGGAAGAACAAGTCGGGCTCCGCGTGTCAGTTTTATGTCTGAGGCGTGCACCGTCGCCTCTGAAGCGTGCTTGTGCCTTTTTCCTTGGTTATTGTTGGTGGTTGAAGTCGAGTGCATTAACCTGTGGGGGGCTTTATGACTGACGGGGGCCTGGTCCAGTTTTGGGGGTGTTGCGTTGCGTTGCAGTCAAGGGTTGCGCAACTGTCCATGACGATGAGGATTTTTTTGATTCAAAATTGACTGACTATGGTTTGCGGGATGAGACATTTACCATGTCAACGGGAACTCGGTTGTCTCGTTGCTGGGATAAGTTGAAGTTGTTCTCTACAACTCAACACATGGCTTGGACCAAGCAAACAAACAAGGGGCAGGATAAACTACTTGCCCCTCCCCCTCCCCCGCCATTCCCATGATCGATGGCACGGATCACATGGAAGCATTCAACATACGAGTTGACAACGAACCAGTTCCTTGGAGTTTGACGGTGAAGATAAGAGACGGAGTTCATTACCGTGAAGAGCTGGACAAGGAATGCCTAAACTTACAGTGGCGAGATCTATCAAGAACAGCTCGTGTTATCTAGACCTCGTGATGCCGAAAATTCGGCCGTGTTGGAAAAAAAAAGTTGGAGTTGACGGGGAGGTTAAACACAGACCACCTCCACTATCCGTACAGGACGTGTGGTGATAGACATGGCAAGGCAAGGCAGCTGAGGCTACTGTACATTAGCCTGGCCATTGAGTGTCGTTCTGTACCTGATCGGCATCTGTATCCTGGTTTTTACTCGGTCTTGAGTTAAACGTCGAGGCATCTTGGCAGGTATCGAATTGTTTTGTCGTCGCGTGAGGTCTGGCATGGGCTGGAACATGGCGGGGCGACAGCAATGGGAGAAATTGAAGAGAATGCCACCATCAGAACAACCACTGAAAGAATAGGCAAAGCTCTTGATGATACCAACTCAGTAAGCATAGATCTGTTCAATTGACTCTAATATTCCCAAACCACTCTTATGCCTCGCCAAATGCTCCCTCCCAAAATATGCTGCTTACCCACACAGTCCACCCCGGGGCCTGACACCGGGTGCCATTTTGACGCATGGAAAAAACGTGCACCCGCAAAAAAGCAATGGAACCAAGGTACCTTGGAATGCCCCACCTCCACCAGCGCCTGGTAGGTACCGGACTGGACTGGACTGGATCACTCACTCAACCAGAAGCAGCATCACCTACCCTCCCTCCCACCCATAACCACCGGGCCACAACAAGAAAAGCCCAAACCCCC
>JAPFTC010000021.1:0-31653 GCA_030779165.1 Fusarium sp. MBC 441
ATATAAAGATCAATATATTTTTATTAATGATATAATAAGAAAAAAAAAATTTATAAAATATAAATTACAATACTTGAATAAATTTATAAAATTAAAAGATCTTTATTTAAAAAAAGTTTGAGGTATTATTCTTAATAAATATGCAAGAAAATATCTTAAATTCTTAAGAAAATATGATTTATTGTATTCACTTAATCAATATAAATTTAATAAATTGGTATTTTTACCTATATTAAGCAATATATTGAATAAAATTATAGGAAAAAAATTAGAATATAATATAATTAATTTAAAATCTGTTGCATATCATACAGATCTTTTTACTAATGCTTTAGCATTAAAATTAAAGAAAAGAAGAATAAATTATATAAACTCTATGTTTAGTATATTAAATAGAGCATATTTACCTAATGTTAATACTATTAAAGAAAGATCTAAAATAAAAGGTGATCAAAAAATGGATAATTTTCAGGGTAAATTTAAAGATTTAAAAATAATCTCTAGCTTTAGATTGCTTAGCAAGCTAAGCAGCGAAGCACATATGAATAATAATCTATCTAAATTGTTAGATGGTGCATATCCTTCAAATATAAAAATAAATAATACGAGCTTAGCTTTAATGAAATTAGCAGCGCCACCCGCAACTAAAGCTGTTGATGAGCATAGCTTGCAAATCCTTGGGATGAGCAAGCTAAGCGACACCAGTACTGTAGCTTTAGCTAGCACAGCAGCCAAAGCTAGTCAATCGGATAATTTTGTAGCTGACGGAGCGCAAGCTATTATTCACGATATAATTTATAAGTCTATTGGATATAAAAATATGGGAGGTATAAGATTAGAAGTTAAAGGTAGATTAACTAAACGTTATAGAGCGGATAGATCTATCTATTCATTAAAGTGAAAAGGAGGATTAAAAAATATAGATTCTTCTTTTAGAGGTTTAAGTTCAGTTTTATTTAGAGGTAATTCTAAATCAAATGTAACTTATTCAATAGCTAAATCAAAACGTCGTATTGGAGCCTTTGCAGTAAAAGGTTGAATAAGCGGTAAATAAATATTGAAAAGTGACTACTAAAATATATATATAATAATAATGAAGACATAGTCTGAACCGTTTTGAAAAAAATGGAAATATGAGCGCTATGCATCCTTGCTGGCATGTATGTTACATAGCTTTATGAAATAACAGTAGTAAATACATAGATAGCTTTATGAAATAGTAGTAGTAGTGAAACATGTATGTTACATAGCTTTATGGAATAGCAGTAGTGATAGCAAGCACAGGATCAATGCAGTCTAGAGCGTTTTTTATGATAACACATAGAACAGGCTAATTTGCGCAAGAGTGTACAAAATGAGTGCGCGGTTTGGCACCTCGATGTCGGCTTAACTTATCCTCATGGATGCAGGAACTATGTAGGGTGCGACTGTTCGTCGATTAAAAAGTTACATGAGCTGGGTTAAATACGTCGTGAGACAGTATGGTTTCTATCTTCTAGGGGGAATTAGAATATAATAAGAACTAACTTTTGTACGAAAGGAACAAGAAGAATTTAATTTGTAAAAGGGTTAAATAATAGTTACTAACCTATGGTTTACCTGTTGTCTATGTGCCCAAATATTAAATATATATGGTTTTCAACAAACTAAAAAGATGAGGAAATTATATATATCTGTATTTTTATACATAGGGATGTTTCTTTCACTAAGATAAATATATAGCATAGGCACGGCAGGAAAGCTAAGTTGGTTAAGGATAAGTGCTGAAAGCATATAGGCACGAAGCTTATCTTAAGATATTTCTTAAATATACGTAAAATATTATTACGAAGAAATAATATAGGCTTTATCCGTACGAATCCGGAGATTTTAAAGAATAAAGTACTAATTTTATAAATAACTATTTATACATATATCTCAAATTAATTCGCCTGATTAGCATAAAAGTAATGCAATTGTTTTGTAATCAATAGAAGTAAGTGCGATACTTGCATTGGGCTAACTATTTTTTAAGGATTAGTAGTCAAGTGGTAAGACATAGCTCTTTCAATGCTACCATCGTAGGTTCGAATCCTATCTAGTCTAAAGCGGATTGGTGTAATAGAAACACATTTGGCTCATGCCCAGAAGTTAGAGGTGCAAGTCCTTTGTCCGCGTAGGGTTATAACTTAATAGGTAAAGTGTACTGCTCATAACAGTAATTATAAGTGTTCAAGTCACTTTAGCCCTAAATCTGAGTGCTGGAATCGGTAGACAGTGAAAACTTAAGCTTTTCTGAGTTATACTCGTGGGTGTTCAAATCACTCCTCAGATATATTAAAAGCGGTTATAGGTTAATGGTAGACTTGTCGATTTCCACTCGATTTGTGTCAGTTCAAGTCTGACTAACCGTATATATAGCTTTATTGTATAGCACAGTGCAGCAAACATTAAACATAATAATTCTAATAGTAAATTCTAATAGTAAATTCTACCTTATTAAATATATACGCAAGCTAGTAAACATTACATTATAGTTTATAGTCTGGTAAGTAGTAAACTAAGAAAGAGATAGATTTACTTCGTAGTGCTATGCAATAAAGCTAGGTGTAGGTTGCGAGCTTTAGTTGTATTGCATAACCAGCCTTCATAAAGCTAGGTAGCTTGCTGTAACTTCTGTATTGCATAGAAGCACCGAAGGATATGAAAATATTTACTGTATAGACAGGTATAACAAACTCTATATAAAGGATTATATTAGCCGATATTTATGTACTAGTTACTTAACTTATTTAATTTTTACTATAAATAAAACTATAAAGAATTCAGAATAGAACTAATCGAGACCAGCAAAACTACGTTATTTAGCTAGCTTATACCTAGCTAGTACCTATCTAGTTAAACAGCATGTAGTTCGTAGTATACATATATACTACGTAAGCGCAGTAAGCAAGAGTTAAGGTGCAAACCCTTAGAATTCAAATTAAAAACTTATTCACTACATCTTTCATAAACAAATAATAATATAGTTGTAGTTATATCTATATTACCCATATTTTACCTGTTACAAATTAGTGCGCTTACGCTATCTTTTATAAGTAGCTGGATAGCTTTATGAAATAACACAGCTATGTAATAAAGCTATTGAGCTTTATTGCAGTGTTATGCAATAAAGCTACTGAATATATCTTTGGTGTTATGAAATAAAGCTATAGAGAGGGCTAAATTAATTTTTAGGTTTAATAGAAATAGCGCTAAAGCCCTAAATTAATTTTTAGTTCTATGCAATAAAGCTACGATAGAAATAAAAAGAAAAGAAGTGTTATGCAATAAATTAGATACGGTAGAGATAAAAGTGTTATGCAATGAATTAGATATGGTAGAGATAAAAGTGTTGGCAATAAATTAGACACGGTAGAGATAAAAGTGTTGGCAATAAATTAGATACGGTAGAGATAAAAGTGTTATGCAAAAGTTAGAGGCTATAGTGATATAAAAGACATCATTACAATTTTTAGTACGCAAGCTAGCAAGCTACCGTAGAGATATAAGAAATGTTATGCGTGTGCAAGCTATAAATTAATAAATATAAAATTTAGTTAAAAATCAGGAATAAAAGGGGTAAGCTTTTATATATTAAATATAAAGGGGGTAAGCTTTTATTTAATATAAATATTATTATATAATAATAGTATTGTAAATAAACATAAAATAGATCTGTATCTAATATATATATATATATACATTGTAAAATCTGGATTAATATTGACAATTTTAAGGTTGGATAAAAAATCTAATGAAATATTAGTGTAAATGCTTTCTTACATAAAAGGGAAAAACGTACAGTGAAAGGCTGACGAGCAATAACACCCTTATGGCATTAATTTAATTACTAGCTAAAACCTAGTAATTAATCTAAGTATTCGAATCCTAAAATAATAGGTCTGAATTTAAAAAAATTCATGTTAATAATAGTATCAAATATAAATTATTTTTTAAAATTGTATGGCACTAGGTTGAATTTGTCTGCCACTATATCAAGAGCGATAAGAGTGAGTAGCTTAGACCGTGCGCAATCTGCGATTTTAATTAATTTATATCTATTTCTAGGTATTTTACTTATTTATCTAGTAATACCAATAAAATTCGAGGGGGAGCATTATATGGACATTTTGGTGAATGTTGGATTAAAAATTGGATTGTTTAAATATAAATTTACGAGCAGTAATGTATATATATTATTATATAGCTATAGATCTATATTAGGGTTTAAAGTCTCAATACTAATATTTGTGGTAGGACTTATATTAATCCCTATTTTATTTATGATAGATAACTATATTTTTATAATTCTTAGTTTATTAAGTGTAATATTTGTTAAAGCTTTTATGATGAATTTTTATACAAAACATTTTAAATTGTTTAATGGTTCGTCTAAAAATATTAATTATACGGAAATTATAAAAAATATATTAAGTAATATTGAAAAAATTGTAAAATTACTACTAAAGTTATGGATGGTTTCTGTTGTAATAATTATTATTCTTAGGTATTCTATAGCCGCTATGTTATTAAATGAAGGGGATATTAATATTGTATCAATTATACTAATAGTTAGCCTTCCTCTTCCAATATTTTTGTATTTGTTGAATTTTATTATAAAATTTATAAAGAAAGAAAAAATAAATTCGTCAGATTATTATTTATATAATGATTTTGTAATAGAAAGAGTAAATTTATATAGAATAATATATTTAGTCTCTATACATTATATGATTAGATACTATTATTATACTTATTGTATAATTATAATCATAGTGCTTATTATTGCTATACTAATAGCTTGTGTACTAATAATTTACAAATTAAAGAGTCAACCTGGCAACAACAAGGTATGTAAAGCAGTCCTTGAATCTAGGTTGGATGTAGCAATGTCTACTGTCGTTTCTTTTATCTCAATAAGTCCTCTTTTACAGGAAGCATGTAATAAAGGATTTATGGAATATTATACTAATACAGGTACTGCTAAGTATACCGGTTGAAAAAAAATATTATGATCTAACCCGGGTATACAGTTGAGAGGATCAACTATTAATTTTATAGAAAACAGAAAACTTGACAATTTACTTGTAGATAATCCACATCGGGGAGATTTACTTAAGGAATATAGAGCAAGAGTGGAAAAATCTCCTATTCTTAATATGGCGTATAGACTTAAAAATAATGATGCTACTTTAAACTCGCCTAATAAATGATCAATAAGACCGGTAACTTTATTTAGTAATGAAAGATATTACGGTTCAGTTTCTCTTGTTATAAAAGAAAAAAAATTCGGAAGATTTTTAGTTGTTATTATAATTAGACATGACTCTAAGGGTTGTGTATTTGTACCTACATATTTTTTACCGGATAAAAGCCCGGATAGTAGAATGAAAGTAATAGATACGGTCAATCTATTAGAATATAAGTATAATATAGCTATACCTAAAGAACCTAATAGACATAACGGTTTAATAATTTTTACTCAAGCTGAATCCATAAATGATCAGGGTTTATTTAAAGTATGAAGACCTTCAATTAATTTTACTGAACCAAAAGAAAAAAAATTAAGAGTACAAGATTATTTTCTAATTGACGAAGAGAATATAAATAGACCTGAAGACTTTTCTACTTGTCTAGATACTATTAAGGATCTAAAAGTAAGTGCTCTAGAGCACACTAGGGATTATTCAAGGTTTATTTCACCCCAAAAACCGCTTGACAAGTGAGGTGCAAGAGGAATTGCTCATAGTGAATTTGATGCAGATAAAAAGTTTAAAGAGCTGGTGCAATTTTATATAAGTAAAGGTAGCGATGATACTTCTCAGTATGAGCTTATGTCCGAGGGGTTCTATGAGGATTATCCAGATAGATATAAGGATGCTTTAAGAATAGCTAAAGCTAATGTAGAAGCTACTAAATTAGAAGAATCATACAGAAATACTAATTTTAAGGATCTTTTAGATAATGTAATAAGCGAATTTGCTAGATTTCAATCGAATAATCAATACATTGACCATAAGTACTGGTACTTCCAAACTCGTCGTGATTATTCTATGAGACATACATTATTTCCAATTAAAACTAAATATCTAGTTTATTTTAATTTATATAAAACTGGAATTTTAGAAGGTTTTAAAGATAAGAGTCAAACATTAGGTGACTTAGATTCTGATTTTATATTACCACTAAAAGATTCTAGAACTGAGTTAGTAAAATGTATGTCTACTAAATTCAGTGACCCTGCGTATGAGCCAATCCCAAAATTTTATGGTGTTTCTATTAACAGACTTACATATGAATTTTATGAAATTATACCTAATAGTGATATATGGGGAGTCTTCTTAGATGAGGTCTATACTGATGACGAAAAGAATATTATACCTAATTGTGAAGTTTATAGTATTATAGACCTTTCAAATAACAGTGAAAAGTTCGGAGTAGTTTTAGATTCAGGGAACCATTATCTTACTATACCTAAACATGATTATAATTTATTTAACTATCAAGATGAATATAGCATTAGAAAATTTATGGATTTTATCCATGAGAATAGAGATGGGTCTTTGACCTATCAATCAGATGAAAAAAATTTAGATGTGCCGGGTAAAAAATCTATAAACTGGGCTCGTTCTATTAGCTTGCAATCCAGATTACCATTCAAAAACAAAAGTGTAAATAAAGAAGTAGGTTTTGGTCAAGATGCAGTAGATTATAAGAATAAAGAGCGTAAGGGAATTCGTTATACTCTAGAGGCATTAGAAAGACCCGAAAAACAAGCTAAGGCTACAGCAGCCTATCTTAAAAATAAGGAAAGACGAGATGAAAGAATCGCTCATATTCAGAAAAATGGTAAGGATATAGATAATGCCGGGGAACTCCTGATAAAAGATAAGGAAGATTTAGAAAAAGGTAAGGAAGTTATAGATAAGGATAAGGGTAAAGGTAAATCTATAGAAGGTGAATCTATAGAACAAGATGAGTCTATAGGACAAGATGATCCTATAGAACAAAATCAAGAGGTAGGACAACCCGAGTCTTTAGGGCTAGGAGAGTCTAGTCAATTTGCAGGGCAATATCAGTATTTAGATGCAGGTGGGTATATGGTACCTAGTCAATTTGCAGGACAATATTCACACATGGATCCTAGTCAAAATTTAGGTCAATATTCTCATATGGATCCTAATCAAAATTTAGGGCAATATCAGTCTTTAGATGCAGGTAGATTTATGCCACCTAGTCAAAATTTAGGGCAATATTCACACATGGGCCCTCATCAAAATTTTGTAGCGGTTCCTTCGCATCAACACCTAAATATGGCATCTAATCAGTATACAGGACAATATTTAGATGTGTACCCTAATCAGCATAGTGTGCAATACCAGGGTACGGGGGCTAATCCGTCTACAGGGCAATATCAGGATATGGGGGCTAATCCGTATCCTGCCCCATGTCCAGATATTAATCCGTATCCTGTCCCACATCAAACCGAATCTGATGGATTAGTAGGAAATGCAGGTCTTGTAGAAGATTCTCTTTTTGTAGAAGATTCCCCTATACCGGAATCTAACGAATTAGTAAGAAATGATCTTATAGAAGATTCTCTTTTTGTACAAGATTCCCCTATGCCTGAGTCTAGTTACCCAACCGAACCTGGGGAATCTTCAGAGACGGGAGAGGCTATAGGTCAAATCCAAGAAGGGGAATCTACATCAAAAAAGGGAAAAGCTATACGCAAAAACACTAGATTAGGTACATCTTGAATATCCAAAGAGGGTCTAACTAAATCAGAATATCTAGATATGTATTATGGAAATATGTATGCAAGAGAATATATATATTTAGGAGGTGAAAGAGCCCTTAGTGAGGATGATGCAGTAAACGAATCCATCGGTAAACAAGTATCTAGGAATAAAGCAGTAGCCGAACCTAAAGGTAAAAAAGTAGCTAACAGTAAGAAAGTATCTAAAGATAAATTAGTAGGGAAATCTAAAGGTAAAAAAGGCTCTAAATTCGATAAAGGTAAACAGGTATCTAAAGGTAAAGGAGTAGCCTTTAATTCGGAGATAGAAAAGTTTTTGATTCCAGCTAAAGAATCTAATGAATATGAGTATGGCGCTGAGGATTTTCAGGCTTCACCGTACGATGGGTTTAGTTATACAAATTGAGGTCCTTCTAGTTATACAAATGGGGGTCCTTCTGGTTATAAAAACGGGGGTCCTTCTAGTGAATATGTATCTTCAAAGTTTAGATATGAAGATGGATATAGAGCTACGGGGTTTATTTCACCCTGTGATAATTCTAATGATAATTATGAATCTCTCCCTATGGGGGAGAACAATGGAGGGTATTCCCCTGATAGCTTTAGTGAGGATATTTCTAAAGATGATAGTCAGAAATATCCACTACATAAAACTTCTACTAATACAGGTTCTTTAGACCCAATCCATACAGGTTTATCTCAAGATTCACCAATGGTTATACACATATCTTCCGGGGATAGCTCTAGTGAGGGTATTTTAGATGACGATAGTCATAGCTGCCCAGGATATAATACATCTTCGGCAGCGCAAGCTTGCGCGGCTGAAGCTAGAGCTACTGGTAATAATAGGGATGTCTCGTCAAAAGATACAGTAGCTTGCGCACTAAATACTACAGATACATATAGTAATCTAGAAGGTAATAATGCAGATATATCCGAAGACAATCCTGGTATTTATAATACGGGTACTCCTATAGAGGAGAACGGTGTTAGTTTGGATATAGCTCATTTAGATTTACCCGATAATGATGATTATGTAATGGAAGATTCTACTATTGATAATACAGCAAGTAACCATCAATACATGGTTCCAGAATGGGAGGATATACCAACATATGATGTACCAGAGTGTCCTATGGCAAGCTGAGATTTAAATAGTTATCCACATGAGCTTGATAAATTTGGATATAGAGAAGGTCTAGATTGAAGGCGGACTGTTGAGGATGCAATTGCTAGAATGCAAGAAGAAGGCAGAAATGAGAAACCAGATTCTCATATGGCTGTGGATACTTCAGTCGACAGCCCTGTAGTAGCAAACATGAACGTAGAAGCTGAGGAATCTGTAGAATTTAACACGGCGGTAGAGGCCGAAGTAGGGGTTGCGCAAGCTATGGATCAGGAAACTACTGTAGAAATTACAGAAACTGAATCTCAGACTACTATTCAAGGAGATCTCGCGGTTTCGGAAGATCTCCCGGAAGAAAGTGTCGCAGATATGAACTCAGGAGAGGATAATATGAACTCTGCGCCAGCTATAGAAGAAAACCAAAGAATAAGTGTTAATTCATCCGCCTATCCAAGTTTGCACGGCGGAGAAAGCGAACCACTATTTTTGCATATTGAGGAGGAATATGTGCAACCAGACCCCGATTCATTCTTAGATTTTGATCCGTGTGGGGTTGATGTTGATTTTTATGGTTATGAATATCATGAAAATGTAAGACAACAACGCCGTGAGGCTGAAGGAGTTGGGTCCGCAAACTATGAAGCTGAAAATGATACAGATGCTGTAGTGGACTTAGATGAAATCATAGCAGCAGAGTTTAGAGAGCGTTTTAATAATACTTCTACTTCAGTTAGGCGAGATATTTCTGAAGAGGGTGTAGTTAATTCTCCTGCTGCGGATAATCAAGATATTTCTGAAGAAGATGTAGTTAATTCTTCTGCTCCAGATAATCAAGATATTTCTGGAGAGGATGCAATTAATTCTCCTACTACAGTTAATCAGGATATTTCTGAAGATATAGATAAGGATGTACCTAATTCACCTAGTGTACTAAGTCAAGATATTTCTGGGGAGGAAGATATAGATATCGTGATGGCTATGCCTCGTCCTAATTCTGAAGGAGAAATAATATTTGACTGTATAATAGCAAGAAGTGAACACCCTGAAGGTAATGAAATGTCAGAATTAGTTGCTTCAGGGTTTAGGGAATCATATTTATAAGTTGTAGGCTGCCACATATAATAGCAGCAAGGGGTTTTTAGCTAAAAACAAGTTAATGTTAACAATATTTATAGAGAAAACAAAATAATAAAGTTTTCTTACCTTAATTAAATTTAATTAAGGTAAGGGGATATAATTTATTTGGTAGAATGCCGACGTTGCATGTTGGATGGCTCGGTTCGAATCCGAGTGTCTCCACATAAGCTCATGAAGCTCAATTGGTAGAGCAGAACCTTGAAGTTGTTTATTTAAACTTTGCTATTTAGGATCAGCAAGCTCTTATTAAAAATAGCTTATTCCCGTGAAGGTGCTAAACACACTGAAATAGCAAAATCACGATGAGGTAGCTTTATTGCATAGCACAAAATCTCAGGGTACTTCTTGGTAAACACACAGAAGAAGCTAAATTAAAAATAAGGGATGCTATGAAATAGAGCTATGCTATATTACGAAAAGGTGTAGAAACTTCTAAGGTAAAAAGCATTCTTCTGAAGGTTTATTAAAAATGACAATAAATAATAGCTTTATTGCATAAGGCTACTCAAGTTAAAGACACAGTAGTGAATAAGGAGATAGTATATTTAGTATCCATATCCATATTCTGATTCGAAGAATATGGATATGGATAGGCAAGCTATGGATCTGGAAGCTACTAATAAAAAGCACATGTAACTCAATCGGTAGAGTGAAATATTGAAGCTATTTTTGTTGTAAGTTCAAGTCTTGCCATGTGCATATAAAATAATTAAATAAAGGAGTAGCATCCTTAGTAGGGGCACTAAATAAATTTATTGCTCATAACCAAGAGTAGCTTGCGCATTAAATTGTAAGTTAAAATCTAACCTAGCTTGCGCAGAGCATGTTTTAAATAATTAAGACATTTATAAAAGTAAGCCTCAGTAGTTTAAATGGTTAAAACACTAATTTCATACGTTAGTAATGAGAATTCGATTTTCTCCTAAGGCTAGACCATAATTATGTAGCTTCGCTACTACAATCTAAAAGTAGGGCGTATATTCTACCTGTCTGACCGGCATGCATGCCGAAGGATGGATGGTGTACAATTACCAAGGATTGTACAAATTAAGTTAAAGTTTCATCTATTTGTATAATGAGTGCGCTTGCGATAGACCAATATAGATAGCTGATCCGTAGCCTTAGCTTTAGCTTTATAAATATGCGATAAAGCTCTATTTGATAAACAGCATCCATAGCATATCCTGATTCATATCATTGGCTGCGAAGCCGCAATATATGAATCAGAAGACGAAGGAGAGGATGTCGATATGAATATCAAAAGTCTTAGCTTATCTTTACATTAGCGGTGAGGTATTTAATATCCTGCATAGTATAATTACATAACAACGATAAGTTATAGCAAACTATAAACGAAAAAATAAAAATAAGGAGCTTTATTGCATAGCCTTTAATGTAAGGGACTTTAGTATAATGGTGAATGCATATGACTTTTAATCATTAAAATGTAGGTTCGAATCCTGCAAGTCCTAAATTGCAGCTTTTATAATATAATACATTATATATTTAGTGTATATACAAAGTATAAATGCCCTAATTTAATAGTTTTATTGCATAGCACAAACAGGTATGTTGGAATGGCAGACAAAGTCGTTTTAGGTACGGCGGATAGAAATATCATACACGTTCAAGTCGTGTTACCTGTATATTAATCTATAACAATTATTGGTTTTATAATAAATATGGATGCGCAAGCTATAAATAGCGGGCTTTTGATTTATTTCATAGAAGGCTATATATTATTTTGAGTAGTTTTAGCTTTATGAAGGTTATGCAATAAAGCTCTATTTCTATGAAATAAATCACTCCTTATTTTAATAGGGGTGATATGCAATAAAGCTAGTCCTTTATGAAAAATAGATAGCTATTTCATATTTCATATAGCTATATGAAATATGAAATATGAAATATGAAATATGAAATAGCAAGCGCGAACAATAAAATTTAATAGCTTTAGCTGTATGAAATAGTAAGCATTAATATCCTGTTGATTAATGGGTAGATCATAAATTTTTGGTATTTACAGTCGGTGTTCGAATCACCGCAGGATAAAAAAGTATAAGGTAGATGTAGTTCAATGGTAGAACGATTAATTGTGGTTTAATAGGCTCTAGGTTCGATTCCTAGTATTTACCCTTTAAAGAAATAGCTAGCTGGCGTCTTCATAAAGCTATTTCTTTAAATAGTTTTTATATATAAAATATGGATAGAAAATAAACTTTAGAGTAGCTTTATTGTATAGCACAAATGTAGCTTTATTATATAGCACTACGGAGTAATACTAATTTTTGCTATGTAATAAAGTTATCGTTGGCGGTAGCTTTATTAAATAGCAGAGAATTCATAGTTTTATTTAATAGTATTATAGCTAGATGGATAAAGACCTATAATGCCGAACGTATATTGTTCCGTACGTACAAATGTTCGAGCTTATATACCTTTAAAAAAATTTCATATGATTATTTTATCCATAATACTAGTTTTACTGTCAAACGCCGTCAATATAAGACGAGATTTATCGATTCTATTTAATAGAATAGCGATTTTAATATTAATTTATTGTATTTTACATGATCTATCTACCTTAACTGTTATAACTAAAGGTATAGGTTTACATGGTGGTTTACTAGTCATGACAAATATTACACAAATATTTCATATTTTTATCTACTTAGTTAGTATATTAATATTACAATTAACTAGTTTTTATCCTAGAAAGGTGTGAGTACCAGAATATTCTTCTTTAAAAGATTTATTGTTATATAAATTTGTTTATTACAATACAAAAATAATAAATAAAATGGGAGAACATTTTAAAATTATTGAATATCCTTTAATTATATTATTTGTGATTACAGGTGCTATATTGTTAATGTCTACTAATGATTTAGTATCTATTTTCCTTTCTATTGAATTACAAAGTTATGGGCTTTATATATTAAGTACTATATATAGAAATTCAGAGTTATCTACCACAGGTGGTTTAATATACTTTTTATTGGGAGGATTAAGTTCAAGTTTTATTCTATTAGGAACTAGTTTATTATATGCTAATTCAGGTACTACTAATTTAGATGGTTTATATATCATAACTAGTATAAGTGATGTTTCTACAAATTTATGATATACACCTTATTATATTAATCTTTCTTTAGTTATATTTACAATAGGATTCTTATTTAAAGTAAGTGCAGCACCATTTCATTTTTGATCACCTGACGTATATGACGCTATACCTACAATAGTAACTACATTCGTAGCTATAATTGCCAAAATTTCTATATTTATATTATTATTACAAATAGTCTATTATACTAACAGCAGTTTTTCAGAAATGAGTTGAACATTTATTTTATTAATAAGTTCATTATTCTCACTAGTAATAGGAACTGTAGTAGGTTTAACTCAATTTAGAATTAAAAGATTATTTGCTTACAGTACTATATCTCACGTAGGATTTATACTTCTAGCATTAGGTATATCTAGTGTTGAATCTACTCAAGCGTTTATATTCTACCTAACACAATATTCAATAAGTAATTTAAATGCATTTGTTATATTAATAGCTATAGGATTTTCATTATATTGTTATATAAGTGAAAACAAAGAACATGAAGAATTAATGGACAAAAATAATTCACCTATTCAGTTAGTAACTCAATTAAAAGGTTATTTTTATATAAATCCTTTATTAGCTATAAGTTTAGCTATTACTATCTTTTCATTCGCAGGGGTTCCTCCTTTAATTGGATTCTTTGGAAAACAGATGGTGTTAAGTGCAGCCTTGGATAAAGGTCTTATCTTCTTATCTTTAATTGCGATATTAACCAGTGTTATAGGGGGAGTATATTATTTAGGTATAATAAAAGAAATGTTCTTTAGTTTACCTGAATATAAAATAAATCCATTATTAGAAAATCTAGAATTGAAAGGAAATGTTTTAGATAATAATAAAAAAATCATTAAAAAATTAAATTTTAATTATAAAAATATAGCTATATCAAGTCCTATTTCTCTTGTAATTTCAGTAATTACACTTGTTAT
Source organism: Fusarium sp. MBC 441 (assembly GCA_030779165.1). Lineage (NCBI taxonomy): Eukaryota > Fungi > Ascomycota > Sordariomycetes > Hypocreales > Nectriaceae > Fusarium > Fusarium sp. MBC 441. The sequence continues at coordinate 14,088 of JAPFTC010000021.1, forward strand.
CTTATTATTTTTATTTATGAACAAAGAATGACTAAGCATGGGTACCATATTGGTACAAATTTTATTTAACAATTAAATGAGTAGTGTAACTTTTCTTTTTGTTTTTGTAACTATTTTAACAATAGTTTTTTTACTTCTTAATTTCATACTTGCTCCTCATAATCCGTACCAAGAAAAATATAGTATTTTCGAGTGTGGTTTTCATAGTTTCCTGGGTCAAAATAGAACTCAATTTGGGGTAAAATTTTTCATATTTGCATTAGTTTACTTATTATTAGATTTAGAGATATTAGTGATATACCCATATGGTATTAGCATATACGAAAATGGAATTTATGGATTAATAGTGGTGCTTCTATTTATAGGTATAATCACAGCAGGATTCGTATTTGAATTAGGAAAAAATGCATTGAAAATAGATAGTAGACAATCAAATAATTATTTTTATAAATCAAAAAAATTTATCAATATGTTTATTGAACATAAATAGTAAGTATGTGTAGGTGTGCTGATTTTGTTAGTCATATTTACTGTGTGTAGCTTTATTATATAGCGCTTTATGAAATAGCGCTTTATTAAATAGCATACATACTTCGTACTTCGTACTTCGTAGCAATAGCAAGTTATCACTACTTCGTAGTGCTATGTAATAAAACTAGAAGTAGGATAAGCTTGCTATGAAATAAAGCTATAGCATATAAATGTTTATTTTGTGAAATTTTAATTTCTAACCAAGTTTTTATACTTGTACCCTGTACTACTTCGTAGTAGTACTATTTCGTAGTACTACTTCGTAGTCATTTTACTACTGCTATGCAATAAAGCTATGTAGGACAAGCACAGTACAGTACCAAAACAATAAATACCTTTTGCTAAATGATCCTTTGTTAATTTATAAACCGTTTATATACTTAGTAAATGTTAGAATCTTCAAAACTTATCGGAGCAGGATTGGCAACTATAGGTCTAGCGGGTGCTGGAGTAGGAATAGGTATAGTGTTTGGATGTTTAATTGTAGGAGTAGCTAGAAATCCTTCATTAAAAAATCAATTATTCTCATACTCTATATTAGGTTTTGCTTTTTCTGAAGCAACAGCTTTATTTGCCTTAATGATGGCACTATTATTATTATACGTGGTATAATGTTTTTATATAGATTCATTAAATATATGGATGCTATGCAATAAAGCTAGAAATAAAGCTAAAGCTACAAATTTAACTGGCGGCAATTCTATTATACAGGCTTGTTTTATAGTAAAAATATAACGCATACCTAGATAATTAGAAATTTTATTTTAAACATTTATATTTTATGAAAAATTTATTTAATATATTTATTAATTTTGATGCACCTATGCCTTGAGGTATATATTTCCAAGATAGTGCTACTCCACAAATGGAAGGATTAGTGGAACTTCATGATAATATTATGTACTATTTAGTATTAATTTTATTTAGTGTAGGATGAATATTATTTTCTATAATAAAAAATTTTGCATCAAATAAAACACAAATATCACATAAATACCTAAATCACGGTACTTTAATTGAATTAATATGAACTATAACTCCTGCGGTTATATTAATATTAATAGCATTTCCTTCTTTTAAATTATTATATTTAATGGATGAAGTAAACGATCCTTCTATGACTATTTTAGCTGAAGGTCATCAATGATATTGAAGTTACCAGTATCCTGATTTCATAGATTCAAATGATGAATTTATAGAATTTGATTCTTATATTGTTCCGGATTCTGATTTAGAAGATGGTGGATTAAGAATGCTAGAAGTTGATAATAGAGTAATAGTTCCTGAATTAACACATATAAGATTTGTAATAACATCTGGTGATGTTATTCATTCTTTTGCTTGTCCTTCTTTAGGAATAAAATGTGATGCTTATCCAGGTAGACTAAACCAAGTTTCAGTTTTCATAAATAGAGAAGGAGTATTCTATGGACAATGTTCAGAAATATGTGGAATTCTTCATAGTTCAATGCCTATAGTGATAGAATCAGTAAATATAGATAAATTTGTTCATTGACTGTATGCAGTATAATATAAAAATTATTAGCTTGCTATTTCATTAGCAAGCTATACATTGTTTTAGTGTCTTATTTTTTAATAAAAGGGGTATTAGTTTAAAGGTAAAACTTGATGTTACGGCCATCACAATTGTAGTTCAAATCTACAATATCTCTAGTATAGTTACTGGTAATTTGTTTTATTAACGGTTGGCTATATTGTGCAACTAAAGCTACGCATAATTTGTTAAATTATATACATAAACATTATATATAATGTTTACGGTTGCCGAACAATTAGTAGTTTTAGATAAAATATGAATTTAACTTTAGTACTTTTTTTAATAGGAATCTTAGGATTTGTATTTAATAGAAAAAATATAATATTAATGCTTATTTCTATAGAAATAATGCTATTATCTATCACATTCTTAATATTGGTAAGTTCTGTTAATATCGATGATATTATAGGACAAACATACGCTATATACATTATAGTAGTTGCAGGAGCAGAATCTGCTATTGGTTTAGCTATTTTAGTAGCTTTTTATAGACTAAGAGGAAGTATTGCAATAGAATATAAATAATGTATTTAAGTATAATTATATTACCTTTATTGAGTTCAATAGTTTCCGGTTTTTTTGGTAGAAAAGTTGGTGTAACAGGTAGCCGTATTTTAGGTTGTTTAAGTATAATGACAACTACACTATTGGCTATCACTAGCTTCTTTGAAGTAGGATTTAATAATAATCCTGTTTCAATTAATTTATTTAAATGATTAGATAATGAATCATTTAATATGGTATGAAACTTCCAATTTGATAGTTTAACAGTATCAATGTTAATACCTGTATTAATAATTAGTTCTTTAGTTCATTTTTATTCAATAGGATATATGAGCCATGATCCTCACAATCAAAGATTCTTTAGTTATTTAAGTTTATTTACTTTTATGATGATAATACTAGTAACAGGTAATAATTATTTATTAATGTTCGTAGGATGAGAAGGTGTGGGTGTTTGTTCATATTTATTAGTAAGTTTCTGATTTACTAGAATAGCTGCTAATCAAAGCTCTCTTTCAGCCTTTCTAACTAATAGAGTAGGGGATGCTTTCTTAATGATAGGTATGTTTATCATACTATGATCTTTAGGTAATTTAGATTATAGCACAGTGTTTTCATTAGCTCCTTATATTAATGAAAATATTATTACAATTATAGGTATATGTCTATTGATAGGTGCTATGGCGAAAAGTTCTCAAGTAGGTCTTCATATTTGATTACCTATGGCCATGGAGGGTCCTACACCAGTATCTGCTTTAATACACGCGGCTACAATGGTTACAGCCGGAGTGTATTTATTAATACGTTCATCTCCTTTAATTGAATACAGTTCAACTGTATTATTAATATGTTTATGACTAGGTGCAGTTACAACAGTATTTAGTTCTCTTATTGGTTTATTCCAACAAGATATAAAAAAAATTATAGCATACTCTACTATGAGTCAATTAGGTATGATGGTTATAGCTATAGGTTTATCTTCATACAATGTGGCAATATTTCATTTAATAAACCACGCTTTTTATAAAGGATTGTTATTTTTAGGTGCCGGTGCAGTTATACATGCTGTAGTAGATAATCAAGATTTAAGAAAATATGGTGGATTAATATCATTCCTACCTTTAACTTATTCTGTAATATTAATAGCTAGCCTTAGTTTAGTAGCTTTCCCTTTTATGACAGGATTTTATAGTAAAGATTTTATATTAGAATCTGCTTATGGTCAATATCATTTTAGTAGTATAGATGTATATGTTATAGCAGTAATAGGTGCTATATTTACTACATTATATTCAGTGAAAGTTATATATTTAACTTTCTTAACTAATCCTAATGGACCTGTGAATTACTATAGAAATGCTCATGAAAGTGATATATTCATCAGTTTACCTTTAGTGGTATTAGCTATATTTTCTATTTATTTTGGATATATTACTAGAGATATATTCATAGGTTTAGGTTCAGGGTTCTTTGTGGATAATAGTATATTTATTCACCCTGTTCATGAAATAATGATAGATACAGAGTTTGGTGTACCTACTATATTTAAACTGATCCCATTTATACTTACTGTATCTTTCTCGGCATTAGCAATAGTATATTCTGAGTTTATGCCAAATATAATATCTAACTTTAAATTATCTAACTTAGGTTATTATATTTATGGTTTCTTCAATCAACGTTTCTTAGTAGAATTTTTCTATAATAAGTATATTGTTAATTCAGTTTTAGAAATAGGAGGTCAAACAACTAAAGTCTTAGATAAAGGTAGTATTGAGTCAATAGGTCCTTACGGGTTTGGTGTTATTTTAACTAAGTCTAGTAAAATAATTTCTAATTTAAGTAATGGAGTTGTTACTAATTACGCTCTTTATATTTTAATAGGTATTTGCTTTTACTTGTCAGTCTTTACTTTTGTACCTGTAGTTTCTGATGTTGTAAATTCCATTACAATATCATGTATTATAATATTAATTATAAGACTAAGAGGAGATGAAAAAATTTTATATAAATAACAAACAAGCATGCTAAGCCTACAACAATTTAAAAATAATAAATTTAGGCTAGCTGTGCTTTATATTTATATTTATATAATAAAACTAAAACACTGTATCATAGCTTGCTAATTCTTACAGCAAGCTAAGATGCAGAAAATAAATATATATTTTAGCTTTATTGCATAACACACATATTTTATATTTTAATATTTTATATTTTAATATTTTATATTTTAAAATTTTATATTTTAATATTTATACTATTTTCCTCTCCTTTGTTTTAGCTAAAGCAAGCTAAGATACACAGGATTTATGTAGGTAAGTAAATATTACAGTACTAAAAAATTTTTTAGTGCTATGCAATAAAGCCAGTCACTTTCGAGTAGTTGGCAGGGGCACTTGGGTAAGCAAGATGCAATAACATAGTCTTAGGGCATTTATTTAATTAAATCAAATGCATGATGGGGCTAATGAAAGAAATGTGGTAAAGTAATATATATTACTTTACCTACTAATGCAATACTGTGAACTTACTCTTCAGGCAGTAGATACATATCTGTTTAGGTCTAGACCTTTTAGGGAGGTGATTTGATCCTCCCTAATCTCATTAGCTAAAGGTAGCGCTTTAGCTTTTACTTGTTATTTCATAAAACAAGTGAGCTAGATAATATTTAAGTCTTAGTTCGATTCTAAGTATGAGAGAAATTTATGGAAACTCTAAATATAATATATAATAGTCCTGTAAATTATACAGTTTAAGGCTAGGATAATGTGATGTTATTTCCTAAATTCACATATCTTGCAGTTACAAAATCAATACGCAAGCTAAAGATTGTCTTTGATATATATGTAATAAAGCTAAAGCATTATAAATAAATATATTTATTTTTAATATCTATAATTTGTATTATTATATGGGAATAAATATATTTATATAAAATATATAAATAATTAATAAATACCATGAGAATATTAAAAAATCATCCTTTATTAAAATTAGCCAATGGTTATTTAATAGACGCTTCACAACCTAGTAATATAAGTTACTTATGAAATTTTGGATCTTTATTATTAGTTTGTTTAGTTATACAAATTGTAACAGGTGTTACTTTAGCTATGCACTATAACCCTTCAGTGTTAGAAGCATTTAATTCTGTAGAACATATTATGCGTGATGTAAACAACGGATGATTAGTACGTTACTTACATAGTAATACAGCATCAGCTTTCTTTTTTTTAGTGTACTTACATATTGGAAGAGGTATATACTACGCATCTTATAGAGCGCCAAGAACATTAACATGAGTTATAGGTACAATCATACTTATAGTTATGATAGTTACAGGATTCCTGGGTTACCAACATAGCCCCAAATGGTTTAATAATGATGCGGTTTTTTATTCAACAAGATTTAATAGTACTTATAAAAAAGTAAGATGTTACAGTACATCTTCATCAGTAAACAATCAACGTTCTATTGTTTCAGACTTTCTAACAGATAAAAATCTAAAACCTGTTTTTATATTTGAAGATCTTAGAGGTGTAAATACTAAAGATAGAATTAAATATCAAACAAAAGGTCTAAGTGGTGTTTATTTAATTTTAAATAAGATCACTAAGGATTTTTATATAGGATCTGCTTCTACTGATAAATTATATACTAGATTCTACAGACATCTAATCAATCTAACTGGAAGTAAGATAGTAAAGTTAGCCGTAAATAAATATGGCGTAGATAACTTTGTGTTTATAGTATTAGAAACATTTACAGAAAAGACTACTGTAGAAAATAATAAAAACCTTTTAGATGTAGAAGATTTTTATTTAAAATCTTTATTGCCTAATTATAATATATTAACTGAAGCTGGTTCAAGTTTTGGTTATAAACACACTGAATTAGATAGAATAAAAATGAAAACTAATTACAGTGAAGAGCGGCGTATGCTTATAGGTAATTTAAATAAAAATAAACAATTTAGTGATACTACTATAGAAAGAATGAAACAAAGTGCTATAAATAGAAATAAAATAGAGTTTAGTAAACAAGCTTTAGATAATATGAAGAAAGCATCTAAACCTATTATACTTTATAATATTGAAAATAATACAGTATTTGGTGAATATGGTAGTATAACTGATGCGGCTTTAAGTTTAAATTGTAACGCAAAAACAATATATAGAGCCTTAAAAACTGAAAAGAAAGTACTATTGAGACGTTGAATTGTAAACTTCAAATAATTATTAATCCATAGTCCCACAAGTTTAATTTCTTATGTAACTTCTAGAAGAAAATAAGATAAAAGTGGAATAACCTGACGGGGTTATTGAAGAATTTTAATGCGCAAGCTATTCTTTGGCAATACTAGTGAAAACGATCAAAGTATTATATAATAAAGAGATCGTCGGTTCTCTAGAGGATCGCGACAGACTGGGTCACTAGTAGGTGGCTGAAATGCTGCTTAATGTACAGTCGAAGCTTTTAGTAGCCCTGAAAAGCACTCCTTCGCTTCTGTATTTATAGGAGTACTACGTATTACTACTAGATACTACGTACTAGGTACTACAGAAGCGAAGGATGCTACTAATAGAATATACGAATTCAAAGTTATTCTAGCTTATATTAACCCAAATCAATTTTATTTATTTAGTTTATCCCTTATATTTTGTATGCGCAAGTTGCTTCAGAGAAAGCAAAACCTAATATAGAGTATGAGAATAATTGATTTTTTAATGAAGGATTTCTAGCTACTCCTACAATTAAACATCCAAACACTATACCTATTCCTACTCCAGCACCCGCTAGACCTATAGTTGCCAATCCTGCTCCGATAAGTTTTAATGATTCTAACGTTACTAAAAAATACTATAAACAATTTATAAATGAGCATTTAATTTACAAATTGTTTACTAATATATAAAAAAATGAATTTTTTTGAAATAACTATAGAGTTATATAAAGTAGGAAGCGCGAAGCTCCCTTTTTTGAATATAATTTCTCAACTAAACCTCGATGGAGGCGAAGCTTCTTTTGAATGGAAAATTTTAGGTATGATTATCTTGGCTACCCTAGGTGTCTATTCGATATTTGATATATATTTATCTAAAATATATGTAGCTTGCGCACAACAACAACAAGAAGATTATTTGCAGAATGCTCCATTTACTTTAGCATTAATTAAAGAAAAGCCTCATCAGTATTCTCTTTCTCGGAAAGTCGTTGCACAACTTGAAGAGAACCACAGGAGATCGGATATGGACCAACTTACTTACAAGGAATTTCCTCCTGGCCATCCTGGACACCTTGACGATATGAACCAAAAGCTTTTAGCAGATATAGTACAAAAAAGTCTATTAACGCAAGATAAATATAATCTAACACATTACCCTCATATAAGAAATAAGTGAGGCTCTCTAATGGTTCCTGAGCAAAGAAACCAGAAGTACTTTGTGATATCAAATAAGAAGTACCCCCAACCGGGTACTTATGTATTTCATTGGGTTAGATTAGATTGTTATATACTTTCTGCTGTGATGGAGTATGAGACACCCAAGCGGTGATCCTAAGCGTCGTCTATTAATAATGGAAAACTATATGGATATAAGTTTTAAATAGATAATTAATATTCTACTGAACTCTATGCTATATATTGTAGGATGAAATTTGTTTTTCTGTGAGTAGCACTAGCTTTATGAAATAGCATAGGATTACTTAATAAATAAAATTGATTAACGGGTTTACTTATAAGTAAGCCCGTATGTATTACCATATGGACAAATGTCATTATGAGGTGCTACAGTTATTACTAATTTAATTAGTGCTGTACCATGAATTGGACAAGATATTGTTGAGTTCATATGAGGAGGTTTCTCTGTGAATAATGCAACTCTAAACAGATTCTTTGCTTTACATTTTGTGTTACCTTTTATATTAGCTGCATTAGTATTAATGCACATGATAGCATTACACGATACAGCTGGATCAAGTAACCCTTTAGGTGTTCCAGTATATTATGATAGAATGCCTATGGCTCCTTATTTCTTATTTAAAGATTTAATTACTATATTTATCTTTATATTTGTTTTAGGTATGTTTGTATTCTTTATGCCTAATGTATTAGGTGATAGTGATAACTATATAATGGCTAATCCTATGCAAACTCCTCCAGCTATAGTACCAGAATGATACTTATTACCTTTCTATGCTATTTTAAGATCTATACCTAACAAATTATTAGGAGTTATCGCCATGTTAGCTGCTATATTAATTATTTTAATATTACCTAAAACAGATTTAGGTTTAACTAAAGGTTTACAATTTAGACCTTTAAGCAAGATAGTGTTCTATATATTCTTAATAAATTTCTTGATGTTAATGCAATTAGGAGCTAAACATGTGGAAAGCCCGTTTATAGAAATAGGACAATTAAGTACTGCTTTATATTTTTCTCATTTCTTATTCATATTACCTGCAGTTAGTATATTAGAAAATACTCTTGTAGATTTAGAATTACAAAATAACACAAAAAGTATATAAATTTGTGGATATTTAGCTGGTTAAATCACGAGTATAGGTAGGCTGATTTTACTAGCCATGCTTACTTACATAGCTTTATGAAATAGCAATGTGAATACATACTACGGTAGTGCTATGTAATAAAGCTAGAAGTAGAATAAGCTTGCTATGTAATAAAGCTAAACCATTTAATTAAATTATATTACCTGTTTACTAAACGTTTAGTAAACAGGTAAAGATTAAGATTGTAAACGGTTTTACACGGTGATTGCAGATCATTTGCATGAGGTTCAATTCCTCCTTAATCTTGTTTATTATGTATAGCATTCTTTAATGGTAATTTTGTGCTATGAAATATAGCTACTGTTTTAGTCGCTTATCAATGATAGATAAACTAATATTTATAATACAAATAAGTTACTATAAATATAGATGAGTATATTTATTATAGTGGTTTATATTTTTACTATAATAATCTCACTAAATAGCTATTGGCTGTTATTATATATAAATGAATTAAAATAATAAAATAAATAAATATTAAATTAATGTATCCATATATCCATGCGAATATATATCCATGCGGATATATATCCTTGCGGATATATATCCATGTGAACATGTTTATTTATACTTCTGCTGCTCCTGTATCCTACGGTTATGAAATAAAGCTAAAGCTATGTATTACTTCGTAGTGCTATGCAATAAAGCTAATGTATTTTGTAAAGTAAAAAAGGATAGCTAGAATTTATTACATAAATATCAAGCATAGGGGAGCATTAATATTTGTATTTTAAATATTATATAGTAGTACTTTTAGTAATCATCAATGAATTAAATTGAATTGAATTGAATATTGATTACTATCCACTTATTTTATTAATTATGTGCTATGAAATAAAGCTATATAATTAAAATATAATATGATTGTAGAACAGTTATTACATTAATTTATTTGCTCTATATAAGAGCATAAGCTATATATTTATTATAAGATAAAAGAAATAAATATATATTTATACATGGATAGCTTGCTAAGCAAACTAGGTAATATATAGTATACATAGAGGGCTAATACTTGCTATCTTACACTAAATATTAAATTAATGTATCCATATATCCACAAGGATATATGGACATATTTATTTATACTTTTGCTGCTCCTGTATCCTACGGTTATGAAATAAAGCTAAAGCTATGTATTACTTCGTAGTGCTATGCAATAAAGCTAATGTATTTTGTAAAGTAAAAAAGGTTAGCTAGAATTTATTACATAGATATCAAGCATAGGGGAGCATTAATATTTGGTATATTGTATGAAATTATTAATTAAAAATATTAGTTAATAACTTTTAAGTGAAAAATTATGTTCATTAAAGTACTTTAATAATTGCCTAATTTTGTCTTTAGATAAGGAGAGTTCTTCCTATAAACCCAGTTTAGCATTAAAATCTCAAATGTCTATGGGTATTGAAAGATGATTTAATTCTACTAACGCTAAAGATATAGGTACATTATATTTAATATTCGCTCTTTTCTCAGGATTATTAGGTACAGCTTTTTCTGTACTAATTAGATTGGAACTTAGTGGACCTGGTGTTCAATATATCTCAAACAATCAATTATATAATAGTATTATTACTGCTCATGCCATCTTGATGATATTCTTTATGGTTATGCCAGCTTTAATAGGAGGATTTGGTAAAAATAAAATACAAACTTTAACAACATTAGTATCTTCAAATGATTATAAAAATAATTCAAATTTATTACGTAGTAAATTAGGCCCGTATTTAGCTGGATTAATTGAAGCAGACGGTTCATTTGCTGTTCATGATAAGAATTCTAAAGCTAAAAAATATACACCTAAAATAATTATTGTCTTTAGTTTAAATGACAATCCTTTAGCTGAAAAATTAGCATCTATTATTCAAGTAGGAAAAATCTATAAAAAAGAAAATCAAGGTTCTGTGTTGTGAAGTATTAAAAATAGCGAGGATGTTATAAAAATAATTCATATTATAAATGGTTATATGCGCACCCCTAAAATAGAATCATTACATCGCGCCATTGCTTGATATAATGATAATATGAATACATATATTAAACCTTTAGACCTAGATCTATCACCTATAGATAGTAATAGTTGATTAGCGGGGTTTACCGATGGAGATGGGAATTTTAGTATAACTTTAACAGATAGAAAGAAAAAAGGTCTGGCTACTTCAAAAAGAGTACAACCTTTTTTCCGTATAGAGTTAAGACAAAATTATAATAGAGAAGTTTCAATAGTTCAAGGAGGTATAAGTTATTTTGAAATACTTCATAAGATAGCTAGATATTTAAAGGTTAATTTATACTCTAGATCTAGAGAACAAAAAGATAAAATATTCTATGTTTATGCGGTAATATCCCACAATTCAGAAAGTCATAAAAAAACTATAGAATATTTTGATCGTTATCCCTTATACTCTTCAAAACATTTAGTATATAAAGATTGAAAATATATAGTTGAACAAATTCAATTGCGTAACGGTAAACCTTTAACACCTGAAAATATAAAGGATATCCAAAAAATTAAAGATCAAATTAACAATAACCGTAAAGAATTTTATTTTACTCATTTAGATACTATAACTAATTAAAGTTTAAATTAAGAAATTGCCGTGTGGGATAGTAATATCTCTCTTACCATATAACTATTTGCGGGAAAACCCTAAAGTTTTATTATAGGAGCCGTGAAAATTTATAGCTTGCTGATCCATAGCTTCAGTTTTAGCTTGCTATTTCTAAGCAGCATCCATATTCTGATTCTCCGCTGCAAAGCTACAAAATCAGAATATGGGTATGGATATGCATTATTTTAAACGTACATAGCCCTTAAAACTAATAAAAATAATAATGGATAATCCGCAGGAAACAAAAATAAAATATACTTTTTAGGATCCTCAGAGACTACACGTTATACTCCATTAATATAATGGATGAAGATATAGTCCGATGTAATTTAACGATTACAATTAAATGAATTTCTTAATGCCTTTAATGGTAGGTGGTCCGGACATGGCAAATAAGAAAGGATCTCCTGGGGGTTTTCGTTTAAGATATAATAATACATTTAATAATATTTATATAAAAGAACTAACGTATAAAGTTAAATCTTATTTAGCTGGTCTGTTTGAAGGTAATGGATATATTTGAATACAGGACATCGCCTTTAATAAAAAAAAGCAACACAATCCTAGATTCTGTATAACTTTTCATATTAAGAATGAACCATTAGCCGAAAAATTCAAAGAATTAATAGGATCAGGCTATATAAGATATAAATTACAAGATAGTGCTTGTAATTTGGTCATTTCAGCTGTAATAAGTTTAAAAAAAGTAGCCTATTTATTAAATGGTGAATTAAGAACACCTAAAATATGTCAATTATATTCTTTAATTGATTGATTAAATAAAAATCATAATTCGAATATAACAAAATTACCTTTAAAAAAGGATTATTTATATAAAGATAGTTGATTAAGTGGATTTATAGATTCAGATGGTAGTTTTTCTGTACAACATGCCAAGGTAGAAAATGGAGCTAAAAAAAGAAAAATATCTTGTAGACTAAGAATTGAAGAAAGAATCTTAAATCCTATAACTAAATATAGTAATATGAAAATTTTAACAGATATATCTAATTTTCTTGGCTGTACATTATTAACTAGAGAACAAAAATCCACAGGTAATAGATATTATACTTTGACTGCTTCGAATACAATCTCTTTAAGAACAATAATAAATTATTTAGATAAATACCCTTTACTTTCAAGTAAAAATTTAGATTATAAAGCTTGAAAAGAAATAGTCTTATTAATATTTAAAAATAAGCATTATACTGAAAAAGGTATAAGTAAAACAGAACTTGTTAGAAGCTCTATGAATACAAAAAGAACTCATTTTTCTTGAGATCATTTATTAAATTTATAGGGCTACGTAGTACGTAGAGCTTTCATTTTTATTATTATTATTAAATTTATTATTATTATTATATTAAACCCCTAAATAAAAGAAGGGAATGCCGTTTAAGAGTGTAAACTTTTTAATTATGACTACGCTATATGCATGGAATCTCTCGAATTTGGCATTAATTTTCCAGTCAACGGATACATAGACACCTAATTGAAGTTTTTGTTTTTAATTTATAAAGTTGTATTTTCATCTGAATTAGTCGTAACATTTAAGTATACATGGGAAGAATATGCAGGAAACCAAAATAAAAAAAAAGACTAACGACTTTTATGAAAGAGCTTTATTGCATAGCCAACATAAGACAGCTAAACTTAGATAATTTATGAGTAGGATCCTCAGAGACTACACGCGAAGCCCCTTTTTTTAAGGGTGAAGACATAGTCCGGGTTTGTATGAAAATACTAGATTCTAATTAGACTCTTATTATCATATATGAAAACAACACAAGATAAGAATTAAGCTATAATAATTAAACGCCTGCAATTAAACAATTCCCTTCTGGATATTCATTTAATACAACGAATTTCTCATTTCAAATTTTATTTCAAACAATAAAAAAATTTATTCTTACTTTGCTTGAAAGAATAAAATTTTGATTCTATTTATGTGTTACTTTAATACATATATATTTTACTTATATTACTTTTATTTCATTTCTTGTTATAAGGTTTATTATACCTTTATTTTTTTGATTTGATATTAATGGAGTTTTTTGTTCAAGTGATGCTTCCCATATATTGAATACTTCTCCAATACCTGAAGATAATATTAATTCATATCAAGGAGAAAATTCTCAAAAGCCTCAAGGGTCTCAAGGTCCTGAAGGGCCTCAAGGGTCTCAAGGTCCTAAAGAGCCTCAAGGGTCTAAAAAATCTAATTATTCAGATATAAATAACCCTGTAACAAATACAGATACAGATACAGATAGATTAGCTAGATATTTAGAGCCTTATATAGGGCAAAGATTATCCGATACCGGTATTAAATTCGTATTTCATGTTTATAAACATGAAAGGGAAGTATTATTTTATAACAAAGTTGTAATGCATATTGACGGTAAATATCCCGATAAAGGATGATTTAGAATGACAACTGACACCAGAATAACTGAAGAATTAGTCAATAATATTAAAAAGCTTAAAGAAAATATGAATCCTGATTGACGCGATATCTAACTAGGCATTAGTATTAAGTAATACAAAAAATAGAATCAAAAACTTAATAAGATTCCCTAGATTAAATAATATAAGTTTCTGATTATTACCCCCTAGTTTATTATTACTGGTATTTTCCGCTTGTATTGAAGGTGGAGTAGGTACAGGTTGAACACTTTATCCTCCTTTGGCTGGATTACAAAGCCATAGTGGGCCAAGTGTAGATCTTGCTATTTTTGCTTTACATTTATCAGGTGTAAGTAGTTTATTAGGATCTATTAATTTTATAACTACTATTGTAAATATGAGAACTCCTGGAATAAGATTACATAAATTAGCTTTATTTGGATGAGCAGTAGTTATAACAGCAGTATTACTTTTATTATCATTACCTGTATTAGCTGGTGGTATAACTATGGTATTAACTGATAGAAATTTTAATACATCATTCTTTGAAGTAGCCGGTGGTGGTGATCCTATATTATTCCAACATCTTTTCTGATTCTTCGGACACCCTGAGGTTTATATATTAATTGTACCAGCTTTTGGTATAATAAGTACAACTATATCAACTAATTCAAATAAACCAATATTTGGTTATATAGGTATGGTGTATGCTATGATGTCTATAGGAATATTAGGATTTATAGTTTGAAGCCATCATATGTATACTGTAGGATTAGATGTGGATACTAGAGCTTACTTTACAGCCGCCACTTTAATTATTGCTGTTCCTACTGGAATTAAAATATTCTCATGATTAGCTACTTGCTATGGAGGATCTATTAAAATGACACCCTCTATGTTATTCTCTCTAGGTTTTGTATTTATGTTTACAATAGGAGGGTTAAGTGGAGTTGTATTAGCTAATGCTTCACTTGATATTGCATTCCATGACACTTATTACGTAGTTGCTCAATTGGGCCTTAATAATTTTTTAGATTATTTCGCATTTGGCTATATGCTGGAAACTATATTTTTAGGTTGTTATCTACTATATATAATATATTATTATCTTTTTAAATTAGATGCACATAGAATTATACAATTTCTTTCTATATATAGTGAAAATGATAATCAACCTGTGTTTATAAAAAACACGGATATACAATCAGCAGAAAACTGTAAAGGATTCTCAGAGACTACACGCCAAATATCTGATTCAAAAGGTAAAGATCTTAAAGAATTTTTCAAATGACTAGCTGGTGTTATAGACGGCGACGGAAACTTTGACATTAGAAATATTAATTCTAAGTTAGTTTTAAAAGCTATTAGGATTAAATTACACGATAGAGATATTAGAATTCTGAGTTACATTCAAAATACTCTACACATAGGTAGAATTAGATCTGATAAAAATAAACCACACTCAATATGAATTATTAGCAAAAAAGAAGAAATGTTATATTTAATTAATAACATTAACGGTTTAATTAGACTAAAAGTACCGGGATTAAGAAAATCTTGTGTTTATTTAGGTATAGATTATAAAGAAGCAAATTATAATATTGAACTGTATGATCCTTATTTAGCAGGATTAGTAGATACAGACGGTAGTATTGTGTTTAACTATGCTGGAAATAGAATAGAGTGTAATTTAGAATTTAAACGTAACGAATATAGTAATAAACTAAATTTCGATAATGTAATTCCTAACTATAAACCTGCTGTCTCATTTAGAGAATCTCATAACTCTATAACATATAAGTACCAAAATGTTAAAGGTATGGTATTCTTATATGATTATTTTATGAAAAATAGATTATATTCAGAT
Source organism: Fusarium sp. MBC 441 (assembly GCA_030779165.1). Classification (NCBI taxonomy): domain Eukaryota; kingdom Fungi; phylum Ascomycota; class Sordariomycetes; order Hypocreales; family Nectriaceae; genus Fusarium; species Fusarium sp. MBC 441. The sequence continues at coordinate 30,139 of JAPFTC010000021.1, forward strand.
TTTAAATTCTATAGAGTATCTAAAATTAAAAAGTTCATAGAAGTAAGAGATTTTAAAAATGAACCTAAAGACAGTTTAGAATTTAAAAAATATTCTGAATTTATATTAGATTGAATTCAATATAAAAATCCTTTATGATACAAAGTACCTTTTGTAGAAAAAATCAGATAATGATATAGTCCACTATTTAGAAAATAGATTTAATTATCTTTTTTTTTAATATGCATTTCCACTACGTGTTAAGTATGGGTGCTGTATTTGCAATGTTTGCTGGATGATACTTCTGAATACCTAAAATATTAGGTTTAAATTATAATTTAAACTTAGCTAAAGTTCAATTCTGACTTTTATTCATTGGGGTTAATCTTACATTCTTCCCTCAACATTTCTTAGGATTACAAGGAATGCCTAGAAGAATTAGTGATTATCCTGATGCTTTTGCAGGTTGAAATTTAATTAGTAGTATAGGATCTATAGTTAGTGTAATAGCTGCTTGATTATTCTTATATATTGTATATTCACAATTAGTAGAAGGAAAAGTGGCTTCTAGAAATCCTTGATTAACTCCAGGATTCTACACTGACGTATTACAAGCTAATTTAAATAGATGTTACACTAGCTTAGAGTGAGGATTATCAAGCCCACCTAAACCTCACGCTTTTGTAAGTCTACCTTTACAAAGTAAAATTAGTATATAAACTTATTATTTATAATTATGTAGTAAATATTTTATTAAATTATAGCTTTAGCTTGCTTAATAAGCTAAAGCTAAAACTAAAGCTTAAGCTAAACCTATAGCTAGTGTTTTAACATTAGCTACCTACTAGTATTGCTTATACAGGATAAAATTTAAATTTCTACAAGTCTCATTAGCTCAATGGCAGAGCAGAATACTTCTAATATTAAGATCTTGGTTCGACTCTAAGATGAGATAGGGTATAAAATTAGTATTTTACACTAGTTTTATATCTACCTATTACTACTATTACTACTATTAAGATAATAAGTAGTCTATTAAATCAATAAAGAAAAATTTTTATTGGCTATTTTTGCTTCTAGATCATAATATTTAATACAATTTTCTAGCTTTATGAAATAGTACGAGCTTTAGCTTACGCAGCCTTCATAAAGCTATTTATTAGTGTTTGTTTACACTAATAAATATAATAAATAGCTTGCCTAACACTGCTATGCAATAAAGCTATATCTTTAGCTTTAGTTAACGATAAATTTCTATTCTTAGTGCAAGAAGCTAGCTAAAGCAGCTGCAAGCAGATATCTATTATTTATTAAAATAGGCTTACTATTATATAATAGATGTTTATAAAAAAGAGTGTTGTGTGTACTTTGTACTTCGTACTTCGTACTTCGTATTTTGTACTTCGTACTTCGTACTTCGTACTTCGTACTCCTTTAGTTAAGTATACACTAAATATTTTATTAATTATTATTAATTAATAAAGATATATCTTATTTAATTTTAAATGTATTATATTATTCTATGAATAGTTTAAT
>JAPFTC010000022.1:0-16246 GCA_030779165.1 Fusarium sp. MBC 441
GTGCACGTATTATAATAATCAAAACAAAAAGTATGAAAAATTTTACAATTAATCTTTTATTTTTTTATAGAGATATAGATATACCTAAACCTCATGCCTTTGTAGGCCTTCCTTTAAAAAGTACAATAGTAGAGCTTACAGAAATAACATTAAAGGTTAATGAATTATTACCTCAACTTTCTGACTTTATAAATCAATTTAATAATATTATACTGACTAGTAATATAAACGTTATAACAGATGTGGGTGGTAACATGTCATTAGATGTACCAGGTACTATGCCCGATACTGATGCTGAAAAAATTAGTAGAAGAATAAGTATTATTGATCGTTTAATAACAACACGAGGTCAAGAAATAAATGATTTATTGCAGAAAGGATTAGATATAGAAGCTAAATTAAGTAAAGATAATGTTAATTATACTTCGCAAATACTAGATAAAGTTAATGAATTTGAGATGTTAAAGGCTTCTTATAAACATTAATCTGTGCTATGAAGTATGCACATATCTTATTTATTATTTAGTATTATTAATATTATAAGATTAAACTTAATAAAACAAGGCTTGCTATTTCATAAAGCTAAAGCTCTTATTAAAAAAGAAACAAAATTACAAATTAAAAAATGAAATATTCAGCTACTATTATTTCAATTATTGAAAATATAATATTAATGCTACCTGCCTTATTAGTGGTAGCTTATGTTACTGTAGCGGAAAGAAAAACTATGGCAAGTATGCAAAGAAGACTAGGTCCTAATGCAGTAGGATATTACGGTCTATTGCAGGCATTTGCAGATGCTTTAAAATTAATATTAAAAGAATATGTAGCTCCAACACAAGCTAATTTAATACTATTTTTTTTAGGACCGATAGTGACATTAATATTTGCTTTATTAGGTTATGCGGTTATTCCTTATGGTCCTGGTTTATCATTAGGAGATATGGAATTAGGTATATTGTATATGCTAGCTGTTTCATCTTTAGCTACTTATGGTATTTTACTTGCAGGATGAAGTGCTAATAGTAAGTACGCTTTCTTAGGATCTTTAAGAAGTACAGCTCAATTAATTAGTTATGAATTAGTGTTAAGTTCTGTGTTATTAATAATAATAATGATAACAAATAGCTTAAATTTAAATATAAATGTTCAATTCCAAAAAATAGTATGATTAGCTTTACCTCTGTTATGTATATTAATAATATTTTTTATAGGTTCTGTAGCCGAGACTAATAGAGCTCCATTCGATTTAGCAGAGGCTGAATCTGAACTGGTAAGTGGATTTATGACAGAGCACGCTGCAGTAATATTTGTCTTTTTCTTCTTAGCTGAATATGCTAGTATTGTATTAATGTGTATATTTACTAGTATTTTATTTTTAGGTGGTTATTTATTAGAATTTGATATTATATATTGATTTGATTCATTAAATTATATATATGCTTATACTTTTGATATAAAATGAATTACATCTTTAGAATATTTTAAACTAAGAGAAATTTTAACTAGTTCTTCTGTAGATGGGTTTTTACATAGTATTACTTTAGGTATAAAAAGCTCAATAATGATATTTATTTTTATCTGAGTAAGAGCCTCTTTCCCGAGAATAAGATTCGATCAATTAATGTCATTCTGTTGAACCGTGTTACTACCTATATTATTCGCATTTATAGTATTAATTCCTTGTCTATTATTCATATTCGGAATGACTGTAGTAAATGTAAACATGTTTTAGTTGCGGAGCTACTGTTATGAAATAAAGCTAAAGCTAATAAAAATGTATAGATAGCTTGCTAATCTTGAATAGCGCAAGCGCACTGATTCGAAGAATATGGATATGCAAGCTAGAATATGCAAATATCCGTTATTATTGCTGCTATACAGGACACTATGATTGATTACTTTATTATCTACGTGTCCTACATAGTTTTATGAAATAACAGTAGTGGTGCTGGCTATTTAGCTTTATGAAAAGCTAAGTAGCAGCAAAAATATATAAATCCGCCTTATCTTAATTAAGGCCATGAAACACATGTATATAGGCGGATATAGTTAATTATTTAAAGGATTCCATTTTTTGTAGATATGATGTTATTATTACAAAAAAACAAATTTATTATTGCATGTTTCTTTAGCTTCTTCTTTAGCTTTTTGCATATCCATATCTATATTCATATTCAGATTTTGTAGCTTCGCAGCGAAGAATTAGAATATGGATGCTGCTTATGAAATAGAGCTTTATCGCATAGCCTTCATAAAGCTATGGATAAGCAAGCTATGAATCTACAGCATCTATTTAATAGCTTTAGCTGGTGCAAGCGTTACTTAGACGTTAGGAATTTCCATGGTTTTAGCTAGAGTTATGTAATAGACTACGTAGAAAATAATAGTGTATTATTACATAGAAATAGAGCTTTATTGCATAGCCTTCATAGAACTAAAGCTATTACTAATAACTAGACTTATGTTATTAAGTTAATAGAAAATCTTAGCTTTATGAAAGTGCTGCTATGAAATAAAGCTAAAGCTATAAAATAAAGCTAAAGCTATGAATTTTTAGCCTTATGCGATAGCTCTATGGCATAGTACTCCTTTATATTGTAGCTGTTCATAAACGCAAGCTAGATAAAGGCCATGAAACACATGTACATAGGCGGACATAGTTAATTATTTGAAGGATCTCTCAAGATGTTATAATAATAAATGTTATTATCCTCTTTAATTACAATACCTGTATTAGGTACAATAATTGTAGCTAGTATAGGGTCATATAAAAAAAATTCAGAATTATATGCTAAAACCATTGCCCTAACTAGCAGTATAATAAATTTAGTTATATCATTGGTTATATATATTTTATTTAATAACAGTACTAATCAATTTCAATACGTACAAGAACACTATAACGTACAATTATTTGATATATACTTGGGTGTAGATGGTATATCAATATATTTTATATTATTAACTACAATAATAATGCCTATAGCATTATTATCTAATTGAGATTCTATAAAAGAAAATGTAAAATCTTATCTAATAATTATGTTATTATTAGAAACATTATTATTAGTAGTTTTTATGTCATTAGATATAATGTTATTCTATATATTTTTTGAAAGTATATTACCTCCTTTATTTATATTAATAGGTCTATTTGGGTCAGATAATAAAGTAAGTGCTAGTTACTATTTATTCTTATATACATTATGAGGTTCTTTATTCTTACTATTGTCAATCTTAAGTACATCTTCTATAATGGGTAGTACAGATTTTGATACTCTATTTAAACTAAATTTTGAATATAAAACTCAGATATTCTTATTTATAGGAATATTTATAGCATTTGCTGTAAAAACTCCTACAATATTTTTAAACAATTGATTATTAAAAGCTCACGTTGAATCTCCTTTAGGGGGAAGTATTGTATTAGCTGGAATTGTATTAAAATTAAGTTTATATGGTATTTTTAGATTAATACTACCTATATTACCAAAAGCTTCTTTAGATTATACTTTTGTTATATTTACTATAGCTGTAATTACAATAATATATGCCAGTTTTAGTACACTAAGAACAACAGATGTAAAAGAACTAATAGCATATAGTTCAGTCTGTCACGCATCAGTTTATTTAATAGGAATATTTAGTAATACTATACAAGGATTAGAAGGAAGTGTAATATTAGGATTAGCCCATGGATTTGTGTCAAGTGGTTTATTTATATGTGCAGGTGGAGTATTATATGATAGAACTGGTACTAGACTTATATATTTTTATAGAGGAGTTACTCAGCTAATGCCTATATTTGCTATATTATTCTTTATATTAGCTTTAGGTAATTGTGGTGCTCCACTAACTTTAAATTTCATAGGTGAATTTATGTCACTTTATAGTATAGTAGAAAGATTACCTGTATTAGGTGTTTTCGCTTGTTCTTCTGTAGTATTCTCTGCAGCATACACTATATACATGTTCAATAGAATATCTTTTGGGGGTTCTTTTAGTAGATTCTTGGAAGAAAGTATATATGATGTAAATAAAAGAGAATTTATATTATTATTCATATTAGTATTATTTACAGTTATATTAGGTATATACCCTTCTTTAATTTTAAACGTATTAGATTATTCTATGAATAGTTTAATATATAGTATATAATATATAGTTTATATACTTTTTACTTACCTACGAGTGACGCTGTGTGCACGTATTATAATAATCAAGACAAAAATAAATATGCCACAATTAGTACCTTTTTATTATATGAATGAAATAGTATTTGCTTTTGCAATAATAGTGTTTATTTTATATGTATTATCTAAATACATATTACCAAGAATAGTACGTTTATTCTTATCACGTATGTTTATTAATAAAATATAATATTTATTAATAAAACATGTGCTATAGCTTTCTTACAAGAGCAAGCTGCTACATATCTATATCTTTATAAAAATACTAAAAAAAAATAAATCTATCGATTAGTAAAATAAATATATCCTTGCTGCTTAGCTTGTAATATATCTTATTTTGCAAATATTTAGCTTTTTAAAGATTTATATATTATAGTAGTAATAATACTACTAGATGTTTTCTATAGAAAAACAAAATTTATTCACAGAAATAAGAAGTCCTTTAGATCAATTTGAAATAAGAGACATATTAAATTTAGAAGTTTTAGGTGGTAACTTACATTTATCTTTAACTAACATAGGATTATACTTAACAATAGGAGCTTTAATTATATTAGTTTTAAGTATAATTTCAACTAACTATAATAAATTAGTTAGTAATAACTGATCAATAGCTCAAGAATCTTTATATGTAACTATACATAATATAGTTACAAATCAAATAAACCCTAAAAACGGTCAAATTTATTTCCCGTTTATATATACTTTATTTATATTTATTTTAATAAATAATTTAATAGGAATGGTTCCTTACAGTTTTGCTTCTACAAGTCATTTTGCATTAACATTTGCTCTTAGTTTCACAATAGTATTAGGTGCAACTATATTAGGATTCCAAAAACATGGTCTAAAATTCTTTTCTTTATTAGTACCTGCAGGTTGTCCTTTAGCTCTTTTACCTTTATTAGTTACTATAGAGTTTATCTCATACCTTGCAAGAAACGTATCTTTAGGTTTAAGATTAGCTGCAAACATAACAGCAGGTCATATGCTATTAAGCATATTAAGTGGATTTGTTTATAATATTATGAACTCAGGGTTTATCTTCTTTATTTTAGGATTAATACCTTTATTATTTATAATAGCATTCTCAGGTCTTGAATTGGCTATAGCCTTCATTCAGGCGCAAGTGTTCGTAGTATTATCTAGTTCTTATATAAAAGACGGATTAGACTTACACTAATAATTTAAAAAAGAGTAGCTTGCTAATCCTGATCCTGATACTGATCCTGAATAGCGCAAGCGCATTGATCCTTCGGATATGGATGCGCAAGCTAGGAAATATAAAATAAATGCTATGCAATAAAGCTAGTCATGATATAAAATATTTAGCAGTAAGAAATAAAAAAGAATTATACGATATAATTCTACCATTTTTTATTAAATACAATATCAATAATGGAAAACATAAAGATTTTATCAATAGCTTTATTGCATAGCACACTATGTCAGTTACAATATTGTATGCTATGCAATAAAGCTATAATTTAAGGAAAGGTTTAGATAAATTATCTTCCGATAATATAAGTAAATAGGATTATTGTATAAATTCTATGAATAAGAATAGATATAATAATTAATAACCTTTAATATTTGAAGTGTTCTATTATATATAGAACGGGTGGTAGGCGGGTATTTCAAATATAATATAAGACAAAGCATTCTTTAATTGTGAAATATTCAAGCTCAAGTGTTTGTAGTGTTATCTAGTGCTAGCTTTATTACATAGCACATAAAAGACGGATTAGACTTACATTAAAATTTTTATAAGCTAATAATAAAAAAATGATGTTGTTATGCTTCTGATCCATAGCTTACGCATCCATAGCTTGCGTATCCATAGCTTGCGCATTCTGATTTTGATTCTTCGCTGTGAAGCTACAATATATGAATATAAATATAGATATGGATATGCAATATAAAGCTGTAAATTATATAGCTTTAGTTAACAAATAAAAATTAATAATACTAAGTGATGAATTTGAGGAAAGTTACAAAAACAATAACAATTAATCCTATTATTTATTAGGAAATTAATAAAAGTTATATGATATAAATCAAGAAAATAATACAAAATTATTTATATAATTTATGTGAAAATACCGCGAGCTCTGCGCATTTTATAGAAAAGTATCTGTTTTAGTAATCTCAACAATAAGTAGCTTATAGTATTTCCTTAGTACACACGTGGATTAAACAATTTAGATCCATTAGTGATATAAGAATAGTTCTATATCAAAAAAAAAGATAAAAGTTGAGTTTGGTGATGGCTCTGATTGAATGCTGTCCAAGTGCTTGACACATGCTAATCGTACGTTTTAATTGTGCTTTGCGTAAATTAAAAAGTGGTGTACAGGTGAGTATAATGATATTCTTCGCCGGCCTTAAAGTGGAGGTAAATCCTTCATAATAAATAAAGGAAACGAATAGTTTCTGCTTTAAGAGGATAATAAATATCTTCGAGATAGGTAGTAGTTAAGGTGATGACTTAACTAGCCTTAAACTCTCGTAGTCGAATCTGAAAGGTTGATCGACCACATTGGGTCTGAAAAAACCCCAATGCAAGTTAGTACAGCAGTGAGGAATCTTGGTCAATGGCCTAACGGCTGAACTGGCAACTTGGAGAAGTGGCAAGTCTCATAGGATGGGCTGGTGCTACCCCCATTTCTATAAGATTGTATTAGGGTTGAATGAAGCTTTGTTTATATATTGATAATGACAGTATATATATCGTGTCTTGACTAATTGCGTGCCAGCAGTCGCGGTAATACGTAAGAGACTAGTGTTATTCATCTTAATTAGGTTTAAAGGGTACCCAGACGGTCAATATAGCTTCTAAAATGTTAGTACTTGACTAGAGTTTTATGTAAGAGGGCAGTACTTGAGGAGGAGAGATGAAATTCCGTGATACCAAAGGGACTCTGTAAAGGCGAAGGCAGCCCTCTATGTAAAAACTGACGTTGAAGGACGAAGGCACAGAGAACAAACAGGATTAGATACCCAAGTAGTCTTTGCAGTAAATGATGAATGCCATAGGTCAGATTAATGTAGATGAGAGACTATACATTAAACGTTATTTGGTCTATAAATGAAAGTGTAAGCATTCCACCTCAAGAGTAATGTGGCAACGCAGGAACTGAAATCACTAGACCGTTTCTGACACCAGTAGTGAAGTATGTTGTTTAATTCGATGATCCACGAAAAACCTTACCACAATTTGAATAATTATATTACAGGAGTTGCACGGCTGTTTCCAGTTAATGTTGTGAAACTGTGGTTTCCATGAAATTAACGTAATCCCTGGCTTTATTTTTTTTTTATCTACGATAAAGCATTCTGTCCTGGAAATTTGGAAAGATAAAGGGGACAAAGACAAGTCATCATGGCCTTGATATTGTGGGCTATAGACGTGCCACATATTCCTAAACAAAGAGATGCCAAAATGTGAATTTAAGCTAATCTCAAAAAATAGGATATAAATTTTAAGGATTGTAGTCTGAAATTCGACTATATGAATAAGTAATTACTAGTAATCGTGAATCACCATGTCACGGTGAATAGACCTTGGATTGGTACTAACCACTCGTCACATGCTGAAAGGAGCATGCGCAATAAGTTTGCTTTCTTAGTAACAAGTAAAAAAAACAAATAGGTTTTATATATTCTTTTATTGGGAATCTTCGTATGCGTGGCTCTAATTAGTGTTAAGTCGAAATACGGTTCGTGTAGTGGAAGTTGCACGGGATTAATTAATATTAACAATAAAAATATATAATATATACATATTATATAAAGGAGGGTTCCTTTATTGGTAAGAAGGGTTGAGCTGTAAACTCAATAGCTATTGCTTTTAAGAGTTCGAATCTCTTGTCTCCTAGAATTAGTAACTTAAATAGGTAAAGGACTTCCCTGTCACGGAAGTAGATGTCGGTTCGATTCTGATCTAATTCGTCTAGCTTACTGCTTTAGCTCTAGCTTAGTATGCTAAGCAAGCTAAAGCTAGGGAAAAGTTTCCATTGGTAGGGTAAGATATTTGCTAAGTATTATGTTTTATACATTTAGGTGTTCGATTCACCTCTTTTCCGCATCCTAAATGCTTCTATAGCTCAACGGTAGAGCATAATACTGTTAATATTATGATAGATGTTCGATTCATCTTAGGGGCTTTTAATTTGTATACAAAACTGTAAAATTTATAATATATATATATATGACAAACTTAATAAGAAGTAATTTTCAAGATCATCCCTTTCATTTAGTATCACCTTCTCCATGACCATTATATACAAGTATTTCTTTATTCTCTCTAACAGTGAATGGAGCATTATCAATGCACTTGTTTAATAATAGTTATATAACATTTTATTTATCATTAATCACATTAATAGCATCTATGTCTTTCTGATTTAGAGATATAATATCAGAGGGTACATATTTAGGTAATCACACTCTAGCTGTACAAAAAGGATTAAATTTAGGTGTAATATTATTTATAGTATCAGAAGGTTTATTTTTTGTAGCTATATTTTGAGCATTCTTCCATAGTGCTTTAACACCTACTGTAGAATTAGGTGCTCAATGACCACCTATGGGTATAGAACCTGTAAATCCTTTTGAATTACCATTATTAAACACAGTGATATTATTATCTAGTGGAGCTACAATTACATATGCTCACCATTCTTTAATAAAAGGTGAAAGAAAAGGAGCTTTATATGGTTCTATCTTTACAGTTCTATTGGCTTTAATCTTTACTTTTTTTCAAGGAGTAGAGTATAGCGTTTCTTCATTTACTATTAGTGACGGTGTATTTGGAACATGTTTCTTCTTCGGTACAGGTTTCCACGGGTTAATTTTGGTAGCCCTTTTTATATACATTAATATATTATTTAATACAAAAAAAACATATACAGTTAAGTCTTTAGCTCACAATATACAGGGCATAGATAAACTATTAATTACTTTACCTGAATCTAAAGATAATTATTCTATAGATAAACAGTTTATAGAATGATTAGTAGGATTTACAGATGCAGAGGGTAATTTTAACCTTAAACTTACAGATCTAAAAGATAATACGTTTAAATATGTTCAATATACATATCAAATATCTCTTCATGAAGACGACATTGAAGTATTAAAATATATTATGAATACCTTAAAATGCGGACATATTTCCAGATCAAAAGGTAAAGCTAATTACTTTGTTAATGATTTAAACTCTTTGTTATACATAATAATTCCTATATTTAACTACGTTAATCTTAATAGTTCAAAGTATCATCATTTTGTATCATTTGCAAAAGCAGTAGAATTAAAAAGAGAAAATAAAAAATTATCAGATGCTAAGAAGTTAGAAATAATAAAACTTCAAAAGGAAATGCAAAACATGTCTGGTAAATGAATACCTAATTCTATTAGCGATAAAATACAAATAACAAAATTTTGACTAGCTGGATTTATAGATGGCGAAGCTACTTTTTCTACAAACAAATATATACCTAGATTTAAGTTAGAAAATAATATAAAAGAATTAGAATTATATAATAAAATAAGAGAATTCTTAACTACAGGGAGAGTTTTATATACTTCATCTAGAAAGGATAAAAATCCTACTATAATATTAGAACTAAATAAAATTCAAGATTTAAAAGGTAATTTAATACCTTTAATGTATAATGATGGTAATGTTATACTAAAAACTTTAAAACATAAAGATTTCTTACTATGATTAAAATTAGTAGATCTTTATTATAATGGTTATCATACTATTTTAGAAGGTAAATTTATATTTGATGCTATAAAGCTACATATGAATAAATATAGATTAACAACTAATAGTAATTTACTTAAAGATAAAAAGTTTATTTCTATGGTAGAAATATATAATCTAATGTCTAAGCTTTATTTGACAGATAGTCCTTATGAAATAAAAGATAATAATAGATTTTATAGAAATACTGATAAACTAGTAAGTGAATCAACAAAAATTATAGCAATTAAAGATAACCAAAGTAAAATGTATAACAGTATATCTGAATGTGCAAAAGATATTAGTATATCTCGTAAATATATCAAAGAATGTTTAATTTCAGGTAAATTTTATAAAGATTACACTTTTGTATTAAATTAATTTATTAATGCATTAAATATCAATAGAGTTAAAAGCAAGAAGGTCTTTAATGAAAAGAAAATTTGCTGCCGAGTATATATTGTATATAAACATATATAAGGGTTCAACGACTAGCTAATAAATATTATGTTACTTATTTTTAAGTAAAAGAATGGCACAAAACTCTACTTATTAATTATCATTAATTTGATAAGAACTAATAAGATTACATAGTCTAAGCAATAATGAGAGTTATTGATAATATATTTGTCCACGTAATTATAGGTACAATATTCTTATCTGTGGCCCTATGAAGAATATATTCATACCATTTAACAGATCATCATCATCTTGGTTATGAAGCTGGAATACTATACTGACATTTCGTTGACGTAGTATGACTTTTCTTATACGTATCTATGTATTATTGAGGTTCTTAAGCCCCCTTATCCCTCTACATATATAGGCAGTACTTCTTTAGCACGCTAAAGGTATATACGACTAATATAAGAAAATGCTTATTTACATCAAAGGGAAAACGTTCAGTGGAAGGCTGACAGGGCAATAACACCCTTATGGCACTAGTTTAATTACTAGCTTCATCCTAGTAATTAATCTAGGTATTCGAATCCTAAAATAATAGGTCAAAAAGGCCAAAAAATGTATTATCAACTTCTAACGATACCGGAAATTTTTTCTAATGGCTATTTAACGGGATCTTTAGACATTATAAGTATAACTGCCTTATTATGTGGTATACTTATAATAATCAATAAGAACCCAATCGTATCAGTAATATTTCTAATCGGATTATTTGCAAATATTTCTGTTTACTTAATATTGCTAGGTTTAACATTTATAGGTCTATCATACTTAATTGTATATATAGGAGCAGTGTCTATATTATTTTTATTTATATTAATGCTTATAAATATAAGAACTAGTGAATTACAAAGTAACAATAAAAATAGTGTCTCTTTAGGCCTATTTATAACAATTTTATCCAATTTCACCATTTTCCAACTACTCCCATACTATATGGCCATCCTAAATAGCTATAGTAATAAATTAAATACAATATTGTACTATTTCCCCTGAAATAAATTCAGTGAGATAATAAATTATATCAATAAAACTCTAAATATTGCTAGCACAAGTGTAATGTTTGCAGCCAGTAGTAATTGAGATAGTAATATGGCAGAAACAGGACATATATCTGTCATAGGTAATATTTTATATACTAGCCATAATATGTGAATATTTATCGCTAGCTTTATATTATTATTAGCTATGGTCGGTGCTATTATAGTAACCGTCAAAGGTAAAGAATAAGAAAAATTAGTTCAATGGTAGAGCGATTGTTTTACACACAATAAGTTGAAGGTTCAAATCCTTCATTTTTCAAGATTCCTTAACTTAAACGGTAGAGTGCATTTTTGATAAGAATGATATCAGCGTTCGATCCGCTGAGGAATTAATTATGCTATAAAAGAGAATTGGCCGAGTGGTTTAAGGCGGTAAGCTTGAGTCTTATTAGGTTATATAATCTAGCCACATCCGTTCAAATCGGATATTCTCTGAAGAGTGTAGTTTAATTGGCAAAATAGGAAGCTTCAACCTTCAAATTCTTGGTTCAAGTCCAAGTACTCTTGTTGTTTTACGGATTAGGGCCGGCTTGGTATGCACTTCGTTTGGTACGAAGACTAGTTCAATTTTGTAAAACTATAAATTAATAAAATAAACATTAGCTTTATTGCATAGCACACAGGAATTTGTAGTATCTGTGCGCTTATTATTATTTATTAAATAATATAGATATTGTCCCTAGAATTGTATTATCCTAGCTTGCGCATCCATATCCGAAGGATCAGTGCGCTTGCGTTATTCAGGATCAGTATCAGGATCAGGATTAGCAAGCTACCCTAACAATTGTAGTGCTATGCAATAAAGTTTAAGGTATAAATGTTAAAGTTTTCTCTATTATATAGAAGGATCCCGTTTGGTAATTTAATAAATCAATTTTCAACTATTGCGGCTACAGCTAAATATTTTGGCTGCTATGAAATAAAGCTAAAGCCCTGGGACTATAAGTATGATTTTTAAGACAGATAAAAGTTACGATGGATTAACTTATAAATTTAATATTAAAGATAATAGAATATGAATATGTAATTCTGATCATAAGTTAATAAATATATTGAATAATGCGTGCATAGCTTTATTTCATAGCAAGAAATAAAGCTATAGAAACGGGTCTATATTATAATATAGCACGTTCTACTTTATCTGATTATATAAAATCAGTGCGCTTGCGCTATAAACTTTATAAAAATAAATATTTTATAATTCTGTGCTATGAAATAAAGCTACACATAAAAATAATAAAAACGGGTCGTGGCTGAGTGGTAAAGCGCTTTCTTTGGGAGAAAGATCTCCTATGTTCGATTCATAGCGACCCGAAATCACGATAATCCAATTAACATTAGATATCCTAGAGATATAAAGAATAAGTATTATTCTTGCTTGCTTTAGTTTACTAAAGCAAGCAGTAGCTCCGCTACTAAATATAAATTTAAGTCTATGCGGTAAAGCATAGCTTTTATATAACTTTATTGCTAATATGAAATAAAGCTAAAGCACGAATTAATAGCTTTAGCTTGCTATTTCATAAGCACAAAATAAATACAAATTTTGATATATAAATTATAAATGTAATTTGTAAATTTAAAGTTACAAATTATATAAGTATGGAAAGAAATTATTGTAGAATTTAAGCTATATATTAAAGAGAATTATTTATATAAATAGGTTGCAAGCTAAGCAATAAAGCTAAAGCTGTACCTATAAGTATATTAACTCTAAGAGAAATCTAGTAATAAACGAAGTGAATTGAAATATCTTAGTAACTTTAGGAAAAGAAATCAAAAGAGATTCTATGATTAGCGTGAGCTAAAATAGACTAGCCTAAAAAGTAAAATGGTAGATAAACTGTTTAAATTAAATGGGGAACCTTCCTCAAAGGCTAAATATAATATATAAGCGATAGTGAAAAGTACCGTGAGGGAATTAAAACAAAAACAGTAATTTTATAAGCAGTTCGGAAAAATAAAAAAGTTAGAACGTACCTTTTGCATAATGGGTCACCAAGTTAACATTAGATGCGAGATTATACGTAGTTAAACCGAGCGTTAAAATAACGGAAAGTGTCTAAAGTTAGACCCGAAGCCTGGTGATTTTACTATAATCAGGATTATAAAAGTCCGAACGGAATATTGTAGCATAAATATCCGAAGAATTATGGTAGGTGTAGTGAAAGACAATACTGACCAGGATAGCTGGTTTTCTGCGAAACCTATAATAGTAGGCAATTTAAGTATAATATCTTAGCAGGTACAGAATTTAATCTCAGACAAGGCATATAAAATGTTTTATTTTGTACAAATTGGGGGATCATGAAGATTTTATCAGTGAGTATGTAGACTCGGAATGGCAAAGATATATCTTAAATCATCAGACATAGAATGATAAGGTTGTATGTCAAAAGGGAAACAGCCCAGAACAAGAGTTAAGGTTCCTAAATTATTAGTTGAGTGAAATTAAGAAGGTTTTTATTAAAGTCGACAAGGAGATAGGCTTAGAAGCAGCCATAATTTTATGACCTCGTAACAGAGCGCTTGTTAAGTTTTAAAAGCATCGAAAATTTATCGGATCTAAACAATATACCGAAACCTTGTCCATAATATTTATAATTAAAATAATAGTTATAATTAAATGGGGTAGCAGAACGTTGAGTTAAATTATGATTTTTATTTTTTAAATGAAATTATAATAATTTAACTCAAGTGATAATGGTGACATGAGTAACTAAAAGAAAATTTTCCGCCTAAAGCTTATGGATCTAATTAAGTAACGGCCTCTAAGTTTATATTATCTAAAGATTTAAACGATGAGATAATCTTTTTTACTAAGGACGACATTTAAAGTGAAAAATGTACTGGAAAAATAGTAATATATTTATTTTTAGCGCTAGCTTGCTATTTCATTAGCAAGCTCGCTTTAGCTTGCTAATTCATAAAGCAAGAAATAAATGAAAAGTAACCGTACCTAGAAACTGAAACAAGTAAGTTAGTAGAGAATACGAAGGCGTAAATGAGCTAACAATCATAAAGGAACTCGGCAAATTGACTACCGTAACTTCGGGATAAGGAGAGCTCATTATTCTTGATTAATATCAAGTAAAGAGGAAGAAGCATGAAATAGTGTTGTACGACTGTTTAATTAAAACACAGCACTTTGCTGAAAGATTAAAAATCTAAGTATAGAGTGTGATGTCTGCCCGGTGCCGGCTGGTTAACAGATATAATTAGATATATTAATATTTGATGTAGACGGAAACCCCGGTTAAAGGCGGCCTTAACGTGAGGGTCCTAAGGTAGCGAAATGCCTTGGCCGTTAAATGCGGTCTTGCATGAATGATGTAACGATACAACAGCTGTCTCTATGATTGACTCAGTGAAATTGGAATAGCTGTGCAGATACAGTTTACCTCTAGTTAGACGAGAAGACCCTATGCAGCTTTACTGTCACTAATTATAGAGTATGATAAACAATTTTCAGATTATAAGGTAATTGACAATATGACAATGAGAATCCTTTATTTTTTTTTCATATGAATGAATTGGTTTAGGATTATGAGTTGTTAGTTGGCTTTAAATAGCCAACTAACAACTTATTTTAGTAAATCAACCTAATTCAGCTTATTATTATTTCACTAGTTTACTAGTGAAATGGATAAGTACCCTTTGGTAAGGAACTATCGCTAGGGGACAGTTTATGTGGGGCACAGACCCTGTAAAGAGTAAACAGGAGTGTCTAATAATTTATAATTATTTTGTTTGCGATTTAAGGTAGTTTAACTATTTTTAATCATATAAAATTATTTATATGTACATTCGTTGTATATATATTTAAAAAAAGGTAGGATTTTCACTATATAGAAATTAGAGATAATAAAAATATTAAGAATAATTCTTTAGCTTGTTATTTCATTAGTAGGCTAAAGATAAATCTAATGTTTTTTAACTATTATTAATAATAGTTATGTTTTAATTATCTAAAAAGCTCAACGGCTAAATCTTGCCTTACTGTTTGATTATCTACAAATCTTACAGTTGCGTAAGCAGGGCATAGGATCACAAGATGCAACAAGGAAAGATCTTGGATTATTGGAAAAGCTACGCTAGGGATGTTTGTCCTTTAATATTTTATTTTACATAGGATAATTAATAATATATTGGGTTAATTTCAAAAATTACTTAATAAGTAAATTTGAAGCGAAATTTATCTTAGCATAAATTATAAGATAAAGACGTTCAACGACTATAAGGTGAGTTATATGCAATAAACAATAATCCTTTTTTACACCCAACATTTATATTATATATATATTTAAGAAAAATAAAAAAAAAAACAATAATAGCTTGCTAAAGAAAGAATATAATATGAAGATGAAAATTTATAATAATAATTTAAAACGAAGCTCTAAAACAATACTTTTAAAGAAAAAAATAAATGATGTAGGAATAACAAAATATTTACCATCATATTCTAAAGAATGAAATAATACTATATATTCTTATAACAAGAATACATTAAAGAATATACCGGTTAATGATTTAAATATAAACAAAATAATAAAAGGTTATTTTAATTTATATTTTAAAGATCGTAAATATACAGGGTCTAAATTTATATTACTTAAAAGAAGACGTAATTTATTAAGAAGAATACATATAAGTAATGCAGAAATTAAACATACTAATAATAAAGCAATAATTACTTTATATACTATAAATAGAGAAAAAAATGTATTAAAAAAAAAATATTTAAAAATAAATAAAAAAATAAGTAAAGGATTAATAGCCAAACGTTATTTTTT